>JAOSBK010055761.1:0-16783 GCA_027568895.1 Erythroxylum shatona
TATATGTTTTGTTTAAAAGATGAGAAATGATGAATTTGAAGAATGAAATGAATTGAGGTTGTGGAATTGTTAAATTCTATTTAGAAATTGGTATTGTTTTGAATGATGAAAAAAAATTTATACCTTTTCCGATAGGGATAGACCAAAAGTGTCTTATTGGTTTCCAACGCACTTTTTTTTAAGGTCCGCGTATCGGATGTCGGAAATTTGTTTCAGTTCGATTGAACCATTTGTTTGCTTTGATTCCGAACCAATTCGATTTCCTTTGGTTTCCATCTACTTTGTGATTCCTTTGTTTTTTTGTTTTTCGGTTTGATTCCGTTTTCCGTTTTTCCGGTTGGGGTCCGGTTCCAAAATCGGGTCTCAACAAATGGAGATCAAAGTATCAATTATGTAAGATATAAATTGGTATGCGGTAGTAGTTAGGTTTACTGCTTCATTAAGTTTTGGGTAATTAGAATGTTATGACCTTATAAGAATGATAGGAATTGATCTTCCTGAGGCATAAAGAATGGTTGATAATGCGATGATGATAACAGATGATTGATAAAGATTGTATGAATAGTATAGATGATAGTAGCAAAAAATCTTCTTTTAAGAAGAATTTCATTGAATTAGATTAAGCAGATCAGATAGTTTATGTTAAAAATGATCAATGAAAGAACAAATTAGAAATGAATACATAATGATTCCAAAGTAAATATAAATATTGGAGTCATATCCCTAGCGGAGACTTAAGCATAAGAGCTAGAATATATTACTGAGAATGTATGTATTTTTGTTTGATGTAAAGTATCTAACTATATGAGTGGATTCTTGAATTTGAGGAAACATTAATTGCTACTATGAGGAGTACATAGGTCCATGTTATATTCTGTGTACATATATTTGGGAGATACAAATTTGACTTGATGAATGTATTGAAATGTGTGGAGAAACTAGTATGATGAGCAAACATTAGAATAAGTCAATGTGAGGTATGAGGAAATCGAAAGAATGGAGAAGATCATTTGAGAAAGAAAGTCAATTGGGAAATTGAAAATAATGTGAGACAATGTTACCTCATTGAGGAATTAGTTATTTAAGGAATTACGAGAACTAATCAAGGGGCACATAGAGTTTGATAATAATTGTTTGAGTTAATAGTTGCCCCAACAGCACTATGGTATTGAAGATTAAAGCGATCCAAGAAAAATTTGATGATATATTAAATTTCTTCGAAAAGTTAAGAAGAATAGTTAAATACTTTAAGAAAAACATGTAAATCATATGGGTAATAAAAGTAAAGAGAATTTTGAGGAATTATATTGATATTAATTATATCGTAGGGATTTGAAGATTTTATAATATATAATGTTGTTGTATAAGAGATTTGGATAAAATCCAATGAAGCATAATAAAGTGATTTCATATGTAGAGAGGCAACTAAAGTCCTATGAGTTGACTATTCGATACATGATTTAGAGCTGCTATATTAATGATTGCTTTGAAAGTTTAAAGACAGTATATGTATAGGAAATTTGATATTGAGGTTATCAGATCTAATGTAAAAAGGAGCATAGAATGTGGAGTTGAATTTTGGGAAAATCAAAGCACTATTTGCTATGGAATTGACGATCAGTTTCAAATGAAAGGATTAACTAAGCCCAAATTGAGGACTCAAAAATTGTAAATCTTATTGAGAGATTGAAAACAGATCTAAATTTTGGGATCGAATAGGAAGAATGATACATTGTGATTGAAATAAGAAGCATATATACCAATAAAGATGATTGAGCAAAGTGATTGTTAGAAAAGTAAAAATGGTAACGTAAGTTATACATCCTAGTAAGAATATGCCGAAACATCATTTAGTGACTAAGAATGTCGAATCAAGTGAGTGAATGTCTAAATTGAAGTTCATAAGAACATGAGATCCATGTATAGTTCTATTTGACTTCAAGCATCGCAATCATTATCATAGTGATTTCATTATAATACTGTATGAGGAGTTAGATAACAAAAAGGAGTTGTTCACTTTTGTATTGGTGATGATTAAGGCCTAAAAATGGTTGAAGGCCAGAATTGGAGATGTTATTGATAGGTGAAATTGATCAATGTTAGAAATTAAATGATTCAGGAAAGATGAATGAATTAGGTGGATCAATGCCAAAGGCATGGAATACAGTAAGATATCTGAATAAGCCATGGAAGGACTGATCGAATCCGTTGACTAAGGTCATTGAAGGAAAATTATTTGAGTGATGAAGTTAAATGGAAAATAGAGAAGCACAAGAGGAAGCATCCCCCTACCCCTAGATCAGTCGGGTAAGAATTTCGAGGATGAAATTCTTTTAAGAGGGAGAGAAATGGCGGCCCCAAATTTTTTCTTAATGAATAAGTATGATTTACATTAATTATATATGAAAGTTTATGGAGTTAATTATTACGTTGATTTTAGAAAGATTATATGATATAGGTTGATTGAGTTAAAGAGATAAGGTTATAAGAATGTTCAAGGGTGTTTTTGGTAACACACTTAAGGTTAAAAGAACCTAAGCTTATAAGGAAGGACAAAGTGGATTTTTCTCAATCATTAAGGGTAAAATAGGAAGGAAGTTTTACCTTCTTCTTAAAGAAGGAAAAAATGAAAATAGGAGAGAAAGAAGAGAAATAACAAATCAAAGAGAGAAAAAGGAGGGATTTCTGTGGTTGATAGAAAAGAAGAGAGTTGACCTAGGGTTTCTTCATTTCTTAGCTTTTGAAAGAGATTTTGAGGTGGTTCAAGAAGAGAAAAAGGTAGAGGAACAGGAGAGCTTCCATTTCATACAAAGATATCTTCATTTGATAAAGAATCAAGGTAAGATCATTTTGAATCTTTTGAATTTTTAGAAGGATTTTAATTCTTGAAGTTTAGAAAATGCATGGAATTAATTATTCTAGCACCAATTTTAGTGATTGTGCTTTGTGGGATTTTCAATTGAAAACCTTATTAAGAGGCATTTTGTTATTGTAGAAGGAAATTAAGAAAGGTCAGAGAAGCAAGAGTAAAGACATTTTGAGCAAGTTTTTAAGGAAGGAAATCAAGGTGGGTTCATGTTTATAATAGAGTAAATAAGCCACAAATGTTTTTCTTTGAATCAAAGAACTTAATGATTTCAATTGCATCATAAATGTTGCATTTATTGCTTTTGAATGATTTGAGAAATTGCAATATGTTGTTATATGAATTGTGTGATGATTTATGAAAAGACTTTAAAAGTTATTTTTAAAAAAAGATAATATGTTTATGAAATCATGTTTTTGAAATATCCCATGTTTATGAAAAATCAAGTTTCAGAAAAGTGTCATTTTGGGCAATATGTTTACAAGATGTGAAATGTTTGATTATGTGGGTTTGTAGTGGTCCTTTAAGTTAAGTCAAGTGCACTTTGATAAAAGGCTTCTCCTGCCTGCTCGCTAGTGACATGAAGCTCCTCCATGGACTCCCATAAGTTGACGGTTACGTAAAACCATTATATGGGATTGTGTTAGTACGTTCTGTTCACAGTTACACAGGACCCTTATGAAAAATGTGTAATATCTTCTATTTTGGATCCACCCAAAATATTCTGATGTGCTTATGTTATGTTAATAAGTTTGATGCATTCATATTTTGATATTCGTGAACTTTGGTTAAGGATTTGAGAACGATACAAATTATGATTTCAATTTGAATTTTATATGACAAGTGAATGTTTTCAAAGGTTTTGCTTTTTTCTATTATAAATTGTTACCCACGAGCTTTCAAGCTCACCCCCTTTTCGTCCCATCCTCATGTGAAGAAAATAAGATCGAATAACCAAGAGTTGAGAAATTATTCTATTTTTGTAAATTAAGTTAGATTTTGTAAAAGTAAGACTTTAGACGCATTTCGAGAATTATTGGGGTTTTGTATCTTTTGTATTTTAGATTTTGATACAGATAATGTAATGTGGCTTGGAATGCCATTAAAACTTTGTAAACTCTTATCCTTGGTGTTAATGAAATATGAATTGTGTATGGATGATGTGAATTGAAATTAGATATACTTAAAGAAGTTACCAACTTAAGTTGATGATTTTTTAACATGAATTAATATATATATATATATATATATATATATAAGTGAGATGTTACGGAAAAGAAAGATAAGAATTATGAATGATGAGATGTAGTTGAATGGATAAGAATGATGTTGCATCAAAGGAAGTCAATTTGGTAGCTGAATGGTTATGTTTAGGACATTTCAAGATTGTACAGTGCAAATTTCAAGTCTTCCATAGGGTTAACTTCAGGTGATAAAAACCATATTGATTTAGGCTAAATTAGACAAAGTTGTCTTCTAGAAAGTTATAGCTTATCTTTCTAGCTTTCCAACGGTATACAGTATGAAATCTTTGGACATCGAAGTCAACATTTATGATCTTTATAAGAGGAGATGCTCTAGAGAGTGTAGTTAGTGATTCAGAACTTGTGGTGATGTAAGGAAGACCCTATAAAAACCCTATCGTCTGGTACCTATCATTTGGTTCAGTCTGAGACTGAAGCCTTTTGTCTGTCTTTTGTCTGATTTCGTCTGACCTTCATCTGGTTAAATTTTGACCCTCTAGATGATGAAATCTCTCTTTGGTATCTTCATGAAAGTTGTATACCTAGAAGTCATCTTTAAAACTGTTTAAGAATGACCTTAATCCAATATCTCTAGTGAAAGCTATGCCAATTGTTCCAAAATAAGTCTTAGACTAAAGCCTTTTGTCTGACCTTCATCTGGTTTCATTTGACCTTTTATCTGGTTCAATTTTGACCCTTTAGATAATGAAATATCTCTTTGATGTCTGCATGAAACTTGTAGATCTAGAAGTCTTTCAAATCATCTAAGAATAACCTTAATCCGATATCTCTAGTGAAAGTTATGCCAATTGTCCCAAAATAGGTCTTAGACTAAAGCCTTTCGTCTGGTTTCGTCTAACCTTTTTTCTGGTTCAATTTTGACCCTCTAATAATAACCTTAATCTAACATTCTTAGTGAAAGTTATGCCAATTGTTCCAAATAGGTCTTAGATTAAAGCCTTTCGTCTGACCTTTCATTTGGTTTCGTTTGATCTTTCTTCTTGTTTAATTATGACCCTTTAGATGACAAAATATCACTTTGATGTATTCATAAAAGTTGTAGATATAGAATTCCTCTTTCAAATAATCTAAGAATGACCTTAATCAGACATCTCTAGTGAACATTATGCCAATTGTCCCAAAATAGATCTTAGACTGAAGCCTTTCGTCTGGTTTCGTCTGACCTTTTTTCTAGTTCAATTTTGATGCTTTATATGACAAAATCTTTTTTTAAGGTCTTCACAAAAGTTTTATATCTCAAAGCACTCTTAGAAATAGTCTTAATATGTCCTTAATTAGGCATCTATAGAGAAAGTTATGCAAATTGTTCCGAAACAAGTTCAATATGATTGAGGACAAAACCTTGTTTGATTCTTTTGGCCATAACTGCATTATCTGACCTCCAAATGAAGTGATTCTTGAACCAATAGATTCCCAACATATTTTTCTATCTCTCCATAAGAATTGATAGCCTTTGGTATTGCCTTGAGAAAGATTTATTGAATCAAAATAAGGGTATGGGTTGGAAGAATATGAATTGGATATTTACTAAACATACTTCGGTATGTTGATGATATCTTGATTTGTAGAGCTCTAAATGAGATTATTCTTGTTTTTAAATAAACTAGGGACAAAGATATACAAATTATATGAAAAAATTGAAATTTAATTCAGTCTCTAAGACTTTCAGTTTCTGGATGGAAGTTGGGTATAGTGTATTGTTTCAGTTTAATAATAGTCTGAAAATATTTAAGCCCTAACTTTCAAATTTCTGAACTAAATTGTATGCTTTTAGTGTCATTAGAAACTTAAGACAATGGGGAACAAATGTTCTAAATAATTCAAATTGCAATTCCAGTTTGAGGTTTCCCAAAATTGGTTCTCAAATAGGAGAAATGAGTTTGTTTTTTATGTTTGACTGGTGTGGGCATGCCACCCTTATGGGATGATGACTAATGAGGGTTTCTTTGAAATAACCCTATAAGATAATACACATGCTCAAGTCTTCCTGTGATATTCCACAATAGTTGGGCTCCGGAAGCGGGGTTTAACATTGTTTGGTATCAGAGCAAGAGTTAGGTTCCAAAAAACAATTGGTGCCCAACAGTTGTAGTATCAGAGCATAAAGATGAACTGATAATGGTTAAGAAGATTTCATTGGATTACATTCATGTTTTATGACTCCGTAGTCGGGGTTTGAAAATGTTGGGGCCTAACACCTACAATAGACATGCAAATTGAAGAAGGGAGCAGAGATTGGAACACTTTCCATTTCCAATTACCATCAATCTCCACAAAGTGTTGAACACAGAGATCAATAGTTGATTATGGAATAGGAGCCGCTGCATGGGAAATAAAAGGTCCCAAACCCTCAACCCAAGGGTTGAGCCAGAATCGAGTCCTAGATCTATGATAAATTATCCATTTCATGCCTTGAAGCACATGGTGCTAAGTAACTTTTATACTCTTCCAACCCATTAAACCGCTGGCTGCATCAAAAGAAATGGGAATGTTATTGACATCAAATTTATATTTTGTAGTGAGAATTTGCACCCATAATGCATTAGGCTTAGAAAGCAACGACCACCCTAGTTTCACTATTAAAGCATCATTGATTTTTTGAATTTTTCGAATGCCAAGACCCCTCATCTCTTTAGGTTGGCAAATTTTATCCCAATTTACTAGGTTAATACTCTTTTTGCCAGTAGATAAGTCCCATACAAATGGGAAAAGTCACTGTGAATGATTGAGTCAATATGATTCGTCCTGCAAATGACAAAAGATTGGTCGTCCATCCTGAGAGACGTTGTTGAACCTCATCGAGAATATGTTGATAGGTTCTTTTACTAACTCGCTCGTATAATAGGGACACTTCAAGGTAGCGTCCTAAATTGTTCATCTGCTTAAAGCCTAATCCGTCGCTTAAATAGTGCATCACCGAGTGATGTATATTCTTGGAATAATAACAACAAGATTTGTCGTGACTGATTTGTTGGCCTGAGGCGGCACAAAAAGTATTTAAAGTGTCTCGAATCACATATACTTGTTCAATTGAGGCTTCTAAGAATAGGATGAGATCGTCAGCAAAAAACAAATGAGGGATAGGAGGCTTTCTTCTACTTAATTTAGTAGGCTCCCATCATCCTTGAGTCACTGAGTTAGTAATTAAATGACCTAATCTTTCCATACACAGGACGAACAAATAAGTTGAATACCTCTGGTAGGAGTGAATGCATCACTGAGTTTTCCATTCCAATTCACTTGAATAGAAACCGAGGAAAGACACTTTATAATAAGGTTGATCAAAGAGCCAGAAGCCCAGTATCAATGAGTGTATCTTTAATAAAATCCCAAGAAAGTCTATCGTAAGCTTTTTCAAGATCCACCTTAATAGCAATTATCCCTTTCTGTCTAGATTTCCTTTTCTTTGTATGGATGACTTCTTGGGCAATAATAATATTGTCAGTAATCAATCATCCTGGAACAAAATTGCATTGAATTGGAGCTACAAGAGCATTGAGGTGAGGTTTGAGCCAGTTAACAATAATCTTGGTAATAGCTTTGTAAATCACTGAACATAAAGCAATTGGCCTAAATTAAGTGATCAATGTGGGTGAAGAAAGCTTTGGTATAAGAACCATAATGGTACAATTCAGTTCAGATTCCCAAGCTTCATGTCTAAAAATTTGTTGTATAAAGAGTATCAGAGAGGGCCCAACAATGTCCCATTGGGATTGGTAGAATAAGGCAGTAAATCCATCAAAGCCTGGTGCCTTATTAGGAGCCATATAAAAAAAAGTGATTTTGATTTCTTCAGGATTGAGTGGATGTTCTAAATCATTTTTAGCACTGTGAGATAGGGAAGGAAAAAGACCATTGATAGAGAGATCTTTTGTTGTCTATCTTTCTATCGTATAGATTTTCTCAAGGAAATTCTACACTATTCTTTTAATACTCTTTGTGTCTGGTCCCACACACCCAAGTTCATCCTTTAGGGAAAGAACCCTCGCGTGCCGTCGTCTGGCAGTTGTAATAGCATGATAGTACTTGGTATTTCTGTTTCCCTATCCTAACCACTGACATCTTGAT
Source organism: Erythroxylum shatona (assembly GCA_027568895.1). Classification (NCBI taxonomy): domain Eukaryota; kingdom Viridiplantae; phylum Streptophyta; class Magnoliopsida; order Malpighiales; family Erythroxylaceae; genus Erythroxylum; species Erythroxylum shatona. The sequence continues at coordinate 8,200 of JAOSBK010055761.1, forward strand.
CATTGGTGCCAATAAAGTTTTTTTTTTACAAAGGACCTGTTCCAATTCAGAACGTAGATATTCCTCTAGCTCTCTAAGAGACTCCGATTCTTCTTCTTCTAGTGTTTTTTGAATTCCTTCAAGACGTGCCATGAGTCTTTTTTTTTCAATGGAAAATGTTGCCAAAAATATTAGAGTTCCAGCGCTGTAATCTTTCCAAAAAGTTCCCGATTGCACCACTAAAATCTGACATAGTAAGATTCCAATTATTTGCAACAATTTGACCAAAACATTCATGTGTCAACCAAGCTGACTAAAAGCGTAATGGCTTAAGGGGCAGAGGTGAATGTGGGCGTTGTTGTAAAGTAACAAGAAGTGGGCAATGATCTGACTTCAAAAAGGGCAGATGAGTGACTGAAGTGTTCTAGAATGCAGATTGCCAGGAATTAGATCAGAATACTTGGTCAAGTCTAGCAAGAATTTGACCTCTCCTCCATGTGAACTTTGGTCCTAAAAATCCAAGATCCTGCAGTTGACAACATTGCATATAGTTCCAAAATTGTGTATTGACTATAGATTGGAGTCAAGAACCTCCACGTTTATCATTGCTCTCTGGCTTGGCATTGAAGTCCCCACCCAAAAGTCACGGTTTAGAGGTAACCTTAGCAATTTTACGCAAATACTTCCATAAGTTTTTTTGTAAAGAATACGTAGGGCTAGCATAAATGGTAGTAAAGTCAAAAGATGTTTGGTCTCATTCGATATTAGCATGCACAAATTGTCAGTGAGCTATCAGAATTCGGACCATAATATCAACTTTCCATAATAACCATATGCCACTCGAAGCCTTCAACTTCCACCCTGAAAGAATGAGCAAAACCCAAGCTCCTAATAACCTTTATCGCCTGAACCCACTGATTCTTGACTCAAACAAGACAATAAAGAGAGGATTATGAATCCGAATGTAGTTTTTAATGATCAGCTTAAAGGTCTTACGTCTAGCCCCCTGACAGTTCCATAAGAACATCGACATAAGTAAAGATCAGAAGATGACATAAACACTTTAAATCATGAGTGTTTACTGAGTTATCAACAGGATCCTGACATGGGTTCATCATGTGATTCTGTGGTATCTCATCCATTTGAGAATTGGGTACAACTGTGGTCTCTGATTCCAAATTTGAGTCCTTCCCAGGATCAGGTGGTATAGATAGATGTAGAATGTGGTCTTTAAGCGACGATGGCAATGTAGTATTCATGCAGTTGTCATTCAAATCCTCCTCCATTTCCTTGCAACCCATATCCTCATGCGTGGGCAAAGTAAAAGAGTGATCTTAAATCATTAAGTTTGTATGTGAGGGAATAGAAATAGCCACGTGGTGAGTTATGTTTCGTTGGGGCTCCTCGATCGTCTGCTTTGAAGCAAACATGTTTTTATTTTGACTCGAGTGGGCCATGGGGGTCTTTGGGATGGGAGCATGCTGTTTAGAATCTGGACTCTGTTTATTATTCCCAATAGGTCCACTAGCCGATGGTCCTTCAGTTTTATAGTCTATACTCATCGCTTGTTTTTTAGATTTCAATTGTATTTGATTCTTAACCGATATAGTAGCAGTCTCTCTTCGTTGGTTCTCCTCAGCAGGTCGAGGGTGTTCGGTCAATGGTTCTAATGAATCATTTTCGATTAGTATCTTATACCTTGAGCCCCTCAACTCCAAGTGATTGTGACTGCCCCTTTTGTCGCTTCCTTATGCCATTGCTTTGTTCATCGGGCAAAGAGTTCGTCGTTGCAATTGGATCCACAGTTCATAGACCTCCTTCCGATGGGCGACTGCCAACGTTTCAGTTTAGGTTTCCATTAGGATGGTCAGCCCCTTAGCTTCGATGGTGCCCTTTATTGCTAGATGCTCATTCTGCCTTGTAGGACAATCCGTGGCTCCATGACCAACCATACCACAAGAGAAGCAAATATGTGGCAGACCCTCGTATGCAACTTTGATAATTTTCCCATCTAGTTCAACGATGGAGCGAAGGGGGGAGCTTATGTCGATGTCAATTGCAACCCTCACAAATTTGTCTCTCTAGGATTTCCCGAAATCGAACCTAAGCTACTGAAGTAAATCACTTATTAATATAGAAATCAAGTATAATATGTAAAATACATAAGAAGGGGGTTGAATTGTGTAATCTTTTTTGGAATATTAATCTTTTGAGATTTCTTGAATTTCTTTACAAAATTCAAATGATCACAAAAACACTTTACTAAAGTTGATAAGTAATGCAATCGCAAGTAATATTATCTACTCGTCTAACAACAAGAAAATTAAAAGATAAAGGTTAGAGAATAGAAGCTGCGATTTTATACTAGTTCACCCCAAACCTTGGACTATGTCCAGTCCTCAGAGTTTGTCTGAGATTTCACTATACTCTTCAACTTTATAGGTATTCTTTCTACACTTGCAAAGCCTCTTCAGGTCTCTCTCACAAAGTATTCTTTGTCTGCTATCTTAGCCTCTCCAGGCTCTAGCCTTTCTTTCTCTCTCTAGGAGAGATATTTTTGAGCTTCACGTTACAGATGAATTCGCTCTCTACTTTTGCACTTTGAATATAGAATTTCTCTAAGTATTGTACAATCAAAATTTCTCTCTTGTAAAAACATTATTTAGTCTTCAACTAGAACTATTATTTATAGCCTAAGTCTCCAACTGTCTTCTTGAGAAACTGCTTCTTGAATCTTCTAAAAACCATTATTAATTAAGTCCTGTAACTAACTCCAACTAACTAACTGACTGATGTTCCAAAATATCTTCCTTTTATATCATCTGGAATAATACTTCTTCTGTTTTCATATCTCATTTGTTATTTCGCTTCATCTATTGTTGCGCTTCCTCAGGTGTTATGCTTCGTCTGTTGTTTTGCTTTATCTAATGTTGATATATCGTCTGTTACTGACGTATCATCTGTTGCTGATGTATCGTATATTGTAGATATATCGTCTATTGTTGAACGCGCATCTTCTGGGTTGACTAAATGTTACTTATATTTTTCTGCACATTTAACAAACTTATCAAAACAGTTCATACATTTCTAAAATTATTATTATTTGATTGTCATCAAAATTAATAGAAATGAAGTCCTCTTGACTTAACATTTTATTCTTTCCTTTTTCAATATATCCTCTCCTTGTTGTTGTATCCTCGACCAATTCGATCTACAACTTGTTCTTCTTGGACAACTTAGATAACAAGATAATTTGGTGGGAAAGCAGAAGAAATATTTTGAGTGATATTTTTCTTGGAAGAAAAAAGTAAAAAATGAGACTCTTCTCATCCAAGTTTCGGCTATACATGCGTGAGAGGAGATAGTGAGTACAAAAATGCAAGAACACTTCTTACTCTCTTGTCAATTTCAGTTATCATGAAAGAAAGAAGTGATGTGCGTCCAATGCATCACCTCATTCTTTCATCAATCATAAAAAAACTAATAAATGAGACTCTTCTCATTTGTTTAAGATGGCTATATGAAAAGACCAATAACCTAAATAAGACCTTCTCATTTTTGGTTATGGATGAAAGAAGGGAGAGAGTACATCAAATACACCTCTTCCTTTCTTTAATCAAATGAATACTAAAAGGTTACATTACATGCCATCTTTAAAAGATAACCATTAAACCATTTAATGATAAGATCATTACTCCATTTAATAATGATAAAACATGATAAAAACCATATTTAATTAGCAATTCAATGCTTAGGTATAAAAAAACCGAAATATGCCCTCCTTCTTTCTTTCATAACTTTGTTTCAATTTAATTATTCTAATTAATAAAATCAAACCAAAGTCAAGCGCGATATTAAATGTTCATTTGGGCTTCTAATTAAGGTAAGCCCAACATTCAATTATGGGCTTTAAAACCTCTATTTAATATTTCTCACTTCACTTAATAACCTTCCTAAAAGCTAAATAGGGAATCTAATTGGACTTATATACTTCAAGCTCTAATAAGCCCGGAATTAATTTAATCTCGTTAGAATTAATTCTAGCTTATAAACAAATGTCATTCCGCTAAAGACAATTGGTTGAACTCTTGAATTACTAAATATTATAAGAATACATGTTTCAAATATGATTTCCAATTGCAAACTTTATTATGACCCATGTTATAGCCATCTGCATAATAAAAGATAAAACTACCATTTTGCCCTTATGTTGGTTTTTCCTTCTAGATATCCCGTTTTACTCTATATAGTAATTAACACATAAGATCTCATCTTGGTGTTAAGACTTGATGGGTAGCTAGTCCATCAAACTACTGACACTAATTTAATCACCAATCTCCGTAAAACATCTAGAAGTGATGATATCACTATAAATTCTTTATGTGAGTGAATGTTCCCTGATACATGTTTCAATCAATAATTCCAACATACAGACATTGTATTGATACCTTTTAAAAATCCATTTTGATTATATCAAAAATTATAATGAAATACATATGAGTTCACCACTCATCAAGATTGTGGTCCATAATAAACAAATGCTTAAATTTATATTTTAAGATTAAAGTAATGACCTACTTTATTCTTTAAAACATACGTGATTCCATATTCATTTAATAGTGCCATTATCAATAGTCAACTACTATTATGATATGAAACTCATCATTCACTTGAAGTAAACTCCTTTACTTGCACGAAGATAAATTGCAACACTACAGTCTAAACCATAATCAAGCTACTAACTTGATTATTTAACTGTGAATCAATTATTTTAGATTATAATAATATACGTATTTCCCATACATCTCTATTTTTATATATATTACTTACAAAACAATCTTGGTACCTTATGACTAGATATATAATGCTTATACAAATAAAGCCTAACTCTTTTGTTTTATTAATAATAAATATTTTAATTAGAAAAGTAAATGGAATAAAATAAGTTATAAGTAAATACATTTGCTTTCTAGGGAACTATATTTACACAACTCCAACATAAACCTATCTTAGAATTGCTTTCATTTTGTAAGGTAATAGCTTATGGTAAGTTTTTTCCCCTTATAATTTCTTTTCTTGGGGTTTTTATATAGAAATATGAGGAGATGTCTTTCTAATCTTCATTTAAAAAACCTAATTCTATGTGGATGGTTTGTATAGTTTTAGACTTTTCTTATTTTCCTAAGCTTAAGGATAACGAAAGCCTTCCTTCTTTGGACCCTATATTTTTTTTTATTTTCTGGGCTTTTAGTTGTCTAACAGTTTTTATTGACTCTGAAATTTTGATCTATGGATCAATTTAGTACTTTTAGAGACTTCTTTGAAAGACCTTACTGGCTACAAATATTTAAAACTTTTGAGTCTTCCTATCTAGTGTTTATCAAAAGCTCTTCTTATTTTTTACCAATCCTAAAGTCTTCATTATCAGTGGTGACAAAATCTTAACCCGACCTTTCTATTATGACTCAATGTAACATACCACTCTTATAGAGCATTTACCCAGCATACCAGAGTATATCGAAGTGCATACCCTATGAGAATGACATGTTGGAGCAAATCACATTATCTTAATTATGGGATCACATATATCACAAGATTCTCATAGATTGAACTCTCCCATTCCATTAACAAACATAAACATACATTTTCATTACAATTCATAACATATGAGAGTCTAAAACTCCATACAAAGTGTGCCACATGAAATGGGATGCTAAACCAAAATATCCTAGCTAGACTCATTAGTGTCAACTGATTAGACCTTTGAGTCATATTGTCCCCAAAATGCAGGAACTATATCTTTACTTTATTAACTTAGGAGCTAGCACTCATTTAGACTTGAAATACTATGTTATAACGATGTGCTCACTCATGTTAGAATGTAACAACAATTATAAAGTCCAATTTGTTAAACATGAAATATAATAAAGTAATTCATACCACATCACATTTTTCAAATTTAGGTAATTCAATATTTCACCTCAGTTCAATAAGGCATGTCAATTCAATCATTCAATAGGGCATATCACGTCGATCATTTAATATACACATGAATGTATATGCAAATGCACATGTGACTCTACTACATTTTCACTTTGATGTGACCAAGCGTCTATACTGTATCATACCCATTGTGGATACCAATCTCATTTCTATCCCATATTTTTTGTGGATACCGAGCTCATTGCATCTGAGCCTGAGGCTCTTTATCACATTTCTGAGCATAAGGCTCTTTTCCACATCTTAGCTACTCTGGTTACAACTCCTTTATCTATTCACGCATTTCAATGTGATGAGAAGTGACAGTTTACTAATTTTACATTTAGTATTCTTCACACAAGTCATATATTGCTTACTTCAGTTCTAAGTCTAGTATTCATTTTCTAGTTATTCACACATTCCACATTTCACATGTAATTGGAAAGTACTTCCAATACATTCCCAAATATCAAGCTCCTCAAACTATTAACGTCTAGAACCACCACATCATAAAAATAAAAATTCAATAACTAAAAGCTAATCAAATCAATTCATTCATAGTGAAAAACATCTAGGTTAACTCCCTACACATATAATTCAAACAGAAGCACACATATAATTGAGTTTACACATCTAGGTAGACTCACAGTATGCTCCAATAAAGTATTGCCTTGACAATCTAGCAATGTATGGGTGTTGATGATCGACTTGAGCATTTATAGTGATGCAGTATATATATAGTTTGTAACACCCACATACCCCTTAGGAGGATATGCAGATGCCATACAAAACAAAACCAAAATAATCCAAAACATACCAGACAGTCCCTTAAATGCATTTCTAGAAACTCAAGCAAAGATACATTATATATCATTAGATATTATTTTATAAACAGAACATATCATACATGTTGTACTTATCCAAATACATGTCATAATTTTAAAAGCCAACCTGTATAAAGGTTATTACAAATCACTTACAAGATATTACAAACCTTATCCACAAATATACAAAATGTCTCATTACATTGAAATACACCTCAAATTAAACACAAAATAAGACTTAATCAAAACTGTGGTTGTCTTTGTCCCAGTATTTGAACCTTCTTATCAGAACCTACATAGAGGCAAAACCACCATGCTAAGCATATAGCTTAGCGGGGGATAACTAAAAAAGATATAATCTAGCGACTGTTTCTAACAGTTGTCTAGCATTCACATGCACTAATCATTGTGAAATCATATACAACCTTTAATTGTCCAAATTAAACAACAATCCAACATTATTTACATAAGAACAAAATATAACATATCAAAATAGGATATACTTGCTTCAGAACAAAAATTATAAGTATTCGAATAGAATACCATAATATCAAAACAGAACTTTAAAGTATCAGAATAGAACTTGATTCTGTTAGAACAGAACTTGATTGTATCATAACAAAATTTAGTTATATCAGAACTGAACATAGCTTATATCAGAATTGAACATATATTAGAACACCAAATAAGTTAGATTGCTAATCCCTTTTTACAGAAGTGGGTAATGGGACTAGAATAGAAGATACCATGATTAGTATCTCAGAATAGGAGAGACTTACATCTCAGTATCAGAAGACACCATTGTGTTAAATATCAAGAGACACCGAAGTGTCGATATCAGAAGACACTGAAGTGTCAATGTCAGGAGACATCTTAGTGTCATAGGAGCAACTGTAGACCCTTCTAGGCATGCCTATCTATCCACGACTAGGACTTAACAATTTTAAAACAATACATGTCACATTTCAGAAATCTTATGTAAAAGATATATTGCATATCACATGACTTATTCCATTTTGCTTATATTGAATATTTTCATTCATATTTAATCAAACTTGACATGCTTTATAAACATAATGTTGGGCCCCGATTCGCTTTAAACATGCTTTCTTTATTTTGAGGTTTAGATTAATTAATTTCTTTAGTTAGAATAATTTGGAATTTTAGTTAATGATTATAAATTGAAGGGTTTTGGTTAAAATTAGAATTTTGATAAAATGTTAGAAGGAAAAAGAATAAGTTGGTATAAGGGCATTTTAGGAAGATCATAAATGTTTTTAAAGCTTAAGGTTTATAAAGATGGGCATTATAGTCTTTTTAGTGCTAATTAAATCAAGAATGAAGGAAAGGACCCAAAGTTGGTGTGAGTGAAGAGGAAGCTTACGGATTTTACAAGGAAAAGAAGAGAGAATAAATGGAAAGTGTAAAGGTTATTAAAACTACGTAGTTTTAGGCTTAGGTATAAGTTAGAACTAAATGTTCCTAAGTCATTTACAAGGAAGCTTACGAAACTTATAGGAAAATAGAAGGGTGACTTTCGGCCAAGATAAAGAGGAGAAGAAGAAGAAGAAGAAGAAGAAGAGAAGTAAGAGCTTTGGGTTATTTTGCTTTAGAAAAGGGAATTAGAGTGATCTTTTAGAAGAAAGAAGGTAGAGGAAAGTTTAATCCTCTATTGGAAGCAAAAGCAAAATTTCGTGGGTTTCATATAGGTAAGGGAAATTTCGAAATTTTTGAAGTTTCTTGATGGGTTTTGGGTTTAAATAGCTTAGTTAAGGTATGGGTAAGGTTAGGTAGGTGTTAAT
>JAOSBK010055764.1:0-16782 GCA_027568895.1 Erythroxylum shatona
AAAAATTTTCATTCATATTTATATAGAGGCTATCTGATGCATGTTCATGCCGAGATATATTTACACTAGCCTAACCCATCCCAAATGACCAAATTACCCTTCCCATCGGTGATGGGATGTTACATTTCAAGATCTACAACTTTCATAAGACAGATTCTATCTTTAGGAGGGTAAAAAATGAAACAGAAGATAGGCCAGGCGAAAAAACAGAAGAAGCAAAATATAGAAGAAGATGACGTCATCATAGAAAAACAAAAAGGAAAAAGAAGCAAAAGACAGAAGAAGATGGCGTCATCACAGAAGAAACATAAAAGAAGATGATGTCACCACAGAAGGAGCAAAAGGCAAAAGAAGCAAAACACATAAGAAGCAAAAGACAGAAGAAGCAAAACACATAAGAAGCAAAACATAGAAGATACAAAACATAGAAGAAGCGAAAAGACAGAACATACATTTTCCTTTACAAGGACCATAACTTTCAGCCTAGAAGTCCAAAAGTTTCATACTATATATCGTTGGAAAGCTAATAAAAAGATCTACAAATTTCGAGAAGACAACGTTTTCTAATCTAGCCTAGATGGATCCATAATTTCCCTCAAATTCAGAACACAAATTTACATTCATCCAATGTACTGCACCTAATTCTCAACTTCATGACAAATTTTGAGATTCTTAATGATAGAATTTAAATTTGATGTCTTCATAAGAATGTAGCCATATGTTTCTATTTTAATAAAAATCAAGAATCATCTTATTTGGATAACTAGAGAAAAAATTGTAGATAAAAGACTGAAGCATACTCCATAAATATTTTCGAGATCAACCATCCATTTTGTTTCACAATCTTTCCTTAACACAAATCATACTAAGATCACCTTTTATACTTCATTTACTCCTCATTCTCAACTCCATTTCAAATCAATATCATCTATAAAGAAAATATAGTCCATGATTAATCATGAACACCAATAACAGAACATACACAAATGTACATATCCTTCATTACTACACAAATGCAACTTCATTTTTGGCTTTCATTCTACTTCTAACTTTCACTGTAGTTCTTCTCACTTCAAAATCTTTTATCCACTAGAAACCCCAAAGCAAAACTTGGACATATCCCCATTTCTCATTCACTACTTTACCCTTGCCTATCATTTCTTGGTGCAAGAATTTTCATTCATTTGTTCTTTACTCATGACTAATCACCAAAATTTCTTATTTCCAGTTCTAACTTTTAAGAAACATTTGGGATCCAACACTTAAGAAGCTCCCCTTCATCACATCGGTATTTCACGTTGACTTCCATTAGAGTGTCAATAGAAGTACTACCTATAAGTCCTGCCAACTGAACTAGATCTTAAATATACTTGTGTGATTTAAGAAAATACCTTGGGGATGATGATGAACTTCCAACCCTAAGAAGTAGGTAAGTGGGCCAAGGTCTACCATACCCGCAGCGCCTGCTTCGAGCCATACAAAGAGCGTTTTAGTTTGCAAACATCATTAGGAGAAAAGTGGGCATACTAGATGGAAGTTTTATGTACACTTCTTCCTTGATATCACCATGTAAAAATGTGTTCTTAACATCCATCTGAAGTAAAGGCCATGATTGAGATGCTGCAAGGGCTAGGAAGGTTCGCACTGTGGTTATTTTAGCTACCGATGTGAAGGTCTCTTCATACTCCAGACCATACTCTTCTTTATTCCCAAGAACCACTAACCGAGCCTTGTAGCGATCGCTAGATCCATTAGAATGAAGTTTGACAGAAAACACAAATTTGCTACCAAGTGGTTTGATAGAGGAAGGTTGTGGTACAACATCCCAAGTTTGGTTTTCTTCAAGAGCAAGAAGTTTTGTTTCAATAGCCTTACGCCAACACTCATGTTCCATTGCCTACTTATAAGATGAGGGAATAGTAATAGGAGGCAAAGTGGCTATCAAAGAGATAGGATTAGAAAAACCATACTTATCTGGTGGTTTACCAACTAGTATACTACGTCTAGGAATGATGAATTCGGTTAGTGTGAGAGAACCAGTAGCAAAAGAAGGAGCTTGAGGGGGCATTGTAGAAGGCAGATCTATCATAGTTTTGGAACATCTTTGATATACCAAAAATGGTTTAGACTTTTTTTGATCTGCAATAGAGTTAGGAAAAATAGGCAACATAGAGAATGAAGAAGAAAGAGAGTCTTGATGATCAGAAAAGAAATACTGATTTTCTAGAAAAATTACATTTCTAGAAATGCGAACACTATGCAGATTAGGATCATAATGAACAAACCCTTTGTGATTCACGAAATATCCTAGAAAGGCACATTTAATAGTTTGGGCTTTAAATTTTGTACGTTCTTGCGTAGGAAGATGTACATAACATACATAACCAAAGGTACAAAGATTAGAATAATTGGGGAAATGACCAAATAACCTATAGAAAGGAGATACATGATTCAATGAAGGAGAAGGTAACCTATTAATGAGAAAAACAATTGTGGAGACAACCTCACACCAAAACCAAGGATGCACTGAGGATTCTATTAAAAGGGCTTGAACAACATCAAGGAGGTGACCATTTTTTCTTTCGACCACCCCATTTTGTTGTGGGGCTTGAGGGCAGGTTCTTTGAGATATTATTCCATTAGCTTGCAAAAAATCTTGGAACAAATGAGACATATATTCACCCCTATTATCTGAACATAAGATTTTAATTTTGGTAGATAATTGGGTTTAGATGTACATATGAAAAAGTTTAAATACAGAGAACACTTCATATTTATAATGCAAGAAATAAATCCAAATGAAACGACTATAGTCATCAATGAATGTGACAAAGTACTTGTAATTAGCATGAGATAAAATTGGTGCCATACCCCACACATCACTATGTATCATTTCGAAAGGTTAGATAGGATTAGGCATGTGAGTCAGAAATGGCAAAGTTCTACTCTTACCAAGCTTACAAGAATCACAATCAAATTGAACATCATCAATGGAAAAATGCTTTTTATTCCCAAGTAAACCAGAATTTAGCAAATTATGAAGTATACTAGAGTTTGGATGTCCAAGACATTTGTGCCAAGCTCGATAATCAACTTGAGCGAGATTACAAGTGACAAAAGGAAGTGAAAGACACGGTGACAAAGGAAATTGGAGTGAAAAAACACGTCCTACTTTAGGCCCCCTTGCAATCATCTTCCTCGACTGTTGATCCTGCACAACACAACCAGATTTTGAAAATTCTACTACACAGTTATTGTCAACTAGCTGGCTAACTGAAACAAGGTTAGTGGTAAGATTTGGAGAGACAAAAACATCAGTTAAAGGAGAAATATCACTAGTGGCTATAATGGATAATAAATTTCTATCTGCAGTATGAATTTCAAGATTTCTAGAATACTTCTTTACATTGGTTAAGATTTAAGCATTATTTGTCATATGATTGGATGCCCCAGAATCACAAAACCAAGTGGATGAAGTAGATAATGGTTTATAGGAGAGTCCTAGGCTGGACATTACAAAGAGAATCGTTTGTACCATCTCAAGTGTTATAGTTTGAGCAGAAGTAGGAACATTTCGTGTTGACGAGGCTGTATCCACTAAACTACCAGTATTAGAAGATCTAATCGAGGTAGTAAATGCTGTTTCAGATTTCCTGGGGGGTCAGATTAGGCATTCCTTGATAATATGGCCATCTTTTTTGTAATAGTTGTAGAATTTTTGAGACAATTCAAGGCATAATGATCAAATCCTTTACAGTAGAAACATTAAGTAGCTCTTAGATCCTTACCTCTTGGCTTCCCTTAGGCTACATAAGCCATTGAAAATGATGTGGATCTTTGTTATTCCATGACTACTTGAGTGACAATTCGTTGCTCCTTTCGTAGTAGATCATTAAAACATACAACTAAGGAGGGAACCAGATCTTGATTCATAAGGTTGGACCTGGTAACCTTAAATTTAGATCTCAATTTCATAAGAAATTGATCCCTTTTAGCAGTTTCATGAACAGATTGGACAGTAGTGAGACCTTCAGTAGGTAAGGTAGCATAGATTATATTAGTATATTCAGCCCAAATATTCATAAAGCTAGAGTGAAAATTAGAAATTGAGAGATTATCTTGATGAATCATGGATAATTCATGTTCAAGTTGGAATCTATAAGCTGCGTTTTGCTGGCTGTAGATTTTCTTGAGCTAATTCAACATTTCAGCTATGATCTGGGAGGGTCTAAGATTCAAAACAATGTTGGGTTCTGTAAATCCCAGAATCCATGCCATAATTTGTGCATCCCTGACCTCCCACATAACATATTCATCCTTACTTTGCTTGGGAGTAGGTTTACTGCCATCAACATGACCACATAGGTCTCTTCCTTTGATATATATCTTGAAGTGGAATGCATACCATTAAAACGAATCAAGGACTCCTTATCTAAAGACATGAGGCTGCTAAAGAACTAGGAACTAGGAATTGAAAAAAGCTGGACTAGGAACGAGAAACCAGAAGCTGGAAAAAATTGGACTAGGAGCCAAGAACCAGAAGATGGAAAAAAACTGGACACGAGAAACCAGAAACTGGAAAAAACTAGACAATGACTATGTAGTAATAAAAGGACTCTGATACCATGTCAATGCAAAGGATTTTGTGTATGATAAAACTTATGTATTATTAGAGAAGAGTTTATATATATATATATATATATACACACACACACATAAGGAATCCTACCTAAATAAGGAATATACAAAAGAGGAGAATTGTCAGCTCCTTTAATTTAGGTTTGACTATCCAAATAGGAAAGCATATAAAATACATTAATTACATTAATAAATAAGGTAATTAAAACGGCAAGTTGGCAAATGATTGATTAACTGAATCTTTTGACAAGGTTATCAACCTATTAAGGGAGTTTGATAGACTCCAAATGACAGAAGAAGAATCTGTCAGGGTTTATGCTAGGAAGTTGCAGGATCTTGCAGATAGGATTAGACTTCTTGGAAGCAGATTTGAAAATGAGAAGATTATCCAGAAGATGCTAATTTCTCTCCATAAAAAATTCGAAGCAACTATTATATCTTTGGAAAATGCCAGAGATGTGGCAGACTTGAAGTTGTCAAAATTGTTGAGTTTCCTGCAAACCCAAGAGCAAAGGAGAGCACTAAGATTAGGAGAAGCAACTGAAGGTTCCTTCAGGGCTAGTCAGAAAACCAGTGGTGAGGGGAAGAAGAAGTTCTGGACCAAGGGTGGTTTAGATAGCAAGAAACAAAAAAAAGCAAGAAGCTGTAGCATCTTCAGCTCAGTCCCAAAAGGACCCTTGCAAACACTTTGGTAAGACAAACCATCCTCATTATAAATGCTAGAGAAGGCCTAATGACAAGTTTTGCAGGAGCAAGGAGCAGGTGCAGAACCCTGGAGAAGCCCACATTGCTGTTAAGAAGGAGGAGCATCAGTTGTTTATGGCTTCTTGTCATAACATCAACATTTATGCATATTGTTGGCTTATAGATAGTGGATGCTCCAATCACATGACAAGCAATCTGAGTATCTTGAAAATCCTAGACAAGAAGAACAACTATAGAGTCAAAATTAGCAATGGCCACTTGATTTCTACTAAGGGTAGAGGAGCTATAGTCATTGAGAGTATGAATGGTCCAAGGACATTTGAAGATGTTCTCTATGTTCTAGAACTTAAGCAAAACCTCCTCAGTTTATCACAGTTGATCGAAAAAGGGTATTCAGCCCTTTTTTCAAAATGTTATCTGCATAATCTCAACTTCAAATGGTAGAATTCTGTTCAAGATATTGGTTAAAGACAAAAGCTATTTTCTGAACCTTATCGAATAGCATCAGGTAGCACTTAGTGCAAGTGTTAAACATGTAACTCTCTGGCATAAGAGGTTAGGCCACCCTCACTAGAAGGGTCTTAAAAAGCTATGTGAATTAGAACTTGTGCAAGGAGTTCCAATTCTTAAGGAATCTTAACAAGTATGTACCACCTTTATACAAGGGACAAAGACCAGAGAACCCTTTAAGGACAAGTAGTAGAGAGCATCAGAACTACTTGAATTAATCCATGCTAATTTGTGCGAACCTTTGTCAGTTGAATTCCTGAATGGAAGCAAATTATTTTTCATTTTCATTGGTGACAAGTCAAGGTACTGTTGGATTTATTTCATAAAGTCCAAGGCTGAGGTACTAGAAATATTTTAGAATTTTAAGAAAATGGCAGAAAATCAAAGTGGGAAGAGGATCAAGACACTTAGAAGTGATAATGGATATGAATTCTATAATCAGAAATTCAAGAAGATCTATCAAGACAGTGGCATTGTGCATCAACTGATAGTGCCTTACTCACCTCAACAGACTAAGGTGAGTGAAAGGAAGAATAAAACTATTTTAGAGATGGTCAGATGTTTGTTTAAGGAAAAGTCTCTACCTAGGTTTCTTTGGGCTAAGGCTGCAACAACTGCTGTGTTTCTTCTTAATAGACTTCCCACTAAAGCCCTAAAGAAGAAGACAGCATGTGAAGTTTGGCACATGAGGAAACCAAACCTGAAAAATCTAAAGATCTTTGGCTCTGTATGTTTCACTTATATGCCCCAACAGAAAATGAGTAAACTAGACTCTAAGGCCACTGCAGGAGTCTTCATTGGATACTCTAAAGGATACAAAATCCTTATTCCCAACAGGAAGGAAGTCAAGGTTACCAGGGATGTGACTTGCCTAGAAGATGAGGTATGGGATTAGTCAAGTTTTAAAGAAGATACTATAGAGACAAGAATAGTGTTATTAAGAAGCGTTAATCTTCCTGAAATTCCATCAGAAGAAGTGTCTGAGGATGAAGCAGGTTCAAAAATAGGAGTAGAGGAAGCTCACTCACAAGAAAGTGAAGAGGAACCTATACCAGAAAACCAATATGATGATGAACTTGAAGACTAAGTGGATCACATTCCGATAAGAGGTATTATACTCCTTTTGACATTTATCAAGCTTGCAATATTACTCTTTGTGAACCAGCAAGATTCAATGAAGAAAAAGAAAGCAAGGAATGGCTAGCTGCAATGCAGGATGAGATCAACATGATAGAAAACAACTAGAAATGGGAACTAGTAGTGAAACTAGTTGACAGGAAGATTATCAATGTAAAGTGGGTTTTACAAGACCAAATTAAATCTTGATGGTACTCTCAACAGGTTCAAGGCTAGATTAGTAGTTAAGGGGTATTTACAAATAAGTGGAGTGGATTACCCTAACACTTTTGCACCTGTAGCAAGGTTGGAGACCATCAGGCTCATTTTAAACCTATATGGAGAAAGAGGTTGGCTTATGCATCAATTAGATGTCAAGTCAGCCTTTCTCAATGGAGAGCTGAAAGAGAAGATCTATATAGAGCAGTTCGAGAGTTTTGTAGTTGCAGGAAAGGAGGAAAAGGTGTACAGATTGAGGAAAGCCCTGTATGGGCTAAAACAAGCGCCAAGAGCTTGGTACGATAAGCTTGATAATTACTTGCAGCAGATTGCATTCATTAGAATTGAGAGTGAACTCACCTCTATTAATGAGATTATTAGGCACTAGTTTCGGAACCCAACTCTTGCTCTGATACCATAACTATTAGGCACCAATTTTGGAGCCCAACTTTCAGAGTCATAAAATGTGAGCATACTATCCTATAGGGTTATTCCGATTAACCCTCATTAGTCATCCTTGATTCATCTTCGTTCTCTAATACACTAAGTGTCGAGCCCTATTTTTCAAATCATTCTTATACTGAAGCAAATATTCTATTCTCATCTTCCATCTAGATATTGAACATTTTAAAGGCTTAATTAGAATTCGACTTCTGCATATAATTTGTAAACCTACATCTCTAGTTTACTCCACATTGAAAATCATCTCAATTGGAACCCTACAGATCTAGATATATTCAAAATGCTGAAGCATGTTCAGTAAAATAACACCAGTTCATACTATTCCAACAGATTCCTTTACTTTCCTTCAATCAAAACCTTTTTCATTTACTCTCCTTCAATCAAAACCTTTTTCCAATTAATTCGGAATGTTGCCAATTTTTATGGAGAGATAGCACAATGTGTGTTGGGATCTATTCCTTTAAGAATCAAACCTCTCTTGGGAGAGTTGACATAACTTTCTCTACAAACCTCGAATTGGGATCTTTATTAAACGGTCTGAAAGAGAATTCAAGATCTACAACTTTCATGAAGACTTGAAGACAAAATCGATTGTCTATAGGGTAAAAAATGGGACCAAACGATGCAAGATGAACAATGCACTAGACAATATGATGTCATCAACAGACAATATGACGTCACCAGATGATACGTCATCAGCAGACGAAGTGTCCTCACTAGACAAAGCATCCTCATAAGATGACACATCCTTACCAGATAAAGCATCCTCACCAGACAATGCATCCTCACAAGACGATATGTCCTTACCAGACGAAGTATTCTCATAAGACGATACATCCTCACCAAACGAAGTGTCATCACTAGAGGATACGTCCTTACCAGACGACATGTCATCACCAGACGATACGTCCTTACCATATGACACCTCATCACTAGATGATATGTCATCACCAACCGATATGTCTTCACCAGATGATAGGTCCTCACTAGACAATGTGTCCTCACCAGACGACACGTCATCACCAGACGAAGCGTCATCACTAGACGATAGGTTCTATACTCCTGAGCATCTCCACTTATAAGGACCACAACTTTTGACTCCAATATCCAAAAATTCCATACTATATACCGTTGGAAAGCTAGAAAGCTAAGCTACAACTTCCAAGGAGACATCTTGTCAAATTCATCCTAGATCAATCCAGATTTTGTCCTAAAGTCAGAACACGAATTTTCTTCCCTTATGGAAAACTTGAAATTTTGCATTTCACAAACTTGGAATGTCCTGAGCATAACCATTCAGCTACCAAATTGACTTCATTTAAATCTCAACTCATTTGTCTCGTCACCTTCAACTACATCTGATCAGTCATAATTCCTATCTTCCTTCCCGTAACATCTCACTTATGCATACATACATATATATATATATATATATGTATGTATATATACATATATATATGTATATATGTATATATATATATATATATTCCAAAATCATCAACTCAAATTGATATCTACTTCACAATTTCAAGTCACATCATCCATACACCATTCACATTTCGTTAGCATCAAAAGAATAAAGTTTCACAAATATTTAATGGCATTCCAAGACACATTACATCTTTGTTTCAAAATCTCAAATTACAAAAGGTTCTTGAGCAACAAACTTGTTGCTTTCCCAAAATCAACTTTGAATACCAAAATAAACAAATATGAAGATATTCCCTTAGGCTCTTGATCACTTGATCTCTTAGTTATTACCTGAAAAGGGGATAAAAAGGGGGGGGGGTGTGAGCTTGAAAGCTCGTGGGTAACAGTTTATAACAAAAAAATAAGCAAAACCTTTGAAAACGTTTTACTTGTCATAGAAAATTTTCTGAGTTCATAAAACACATGTTTCTCGAATTCTTATCTTGTAGTCAAATTTACAAACCATAAAACATGAATGCATCAAACTTATTAATAGATCATAAGCACATAAGCACATCAGAATAGTTTGGGTGGATCTGTAACAGAATGTATTACACATTTCCCCTAAGGGTCTTGTGTAGCTATGAATAGAACGTACTATCGCAATCGTAAAAAATAGTCTTACGTAGCCGTGAACTTATGGGAGTCCATGAAGGAGCTCCATGTCACTAGCTGGTAGGCGGGAGAAGCCTTTTTAATTAAGTGCACTTGACTAACAAAACAGACTACCACAAATCCGCATAATATGTAATTCATAAATTGAAAACCGTTTGCCCAAATGGCACATTCTTGAAAACTTGATTTCATGTGCTTGTAAATATATTACCCAAAATGACACATTCTTAGAAACTTGTTTTTCATGAACATGAGGTATTTCAAAAAACCATTTTCGAAAACATGATTTCGTAAGCATGTATCTTTTCAAAAGAATCATTTTCAAAGTCTTTTCACAAATCATCACAATTCGCATATCAAACATATACCAAATTCTCAATTCGTTCAAGGACCAAATAAATGCAACATTTATGATGCAATTTAAAACATTAAACTTTCTTGATTCAAAGAAAACATGTAGTGGCTTATTTACTCTATTATAAACATGTACCCACCTTGATTTTCTTGCTTACAAGCTTGCTCAAAATGTCTCTACTCTTGCTTCTCTTATCTTTCTTGATTTCCTTGATTCTTCACTAAATGAAGAGATCTTTGGCTCAAATGGAAGCTCTTCTCTTCCTCTACCTTTTTTTCCTTCTTGAACAACCTCAAAATCTCTCTTGAAGGCTAAGAAAATTGAAACCCTAGCTTGTTTTCTCTTCTTTCTTTCCTTCTCTTCTTCTCTTCATATTTCTCTCTCTTCTTCATAACACTCTCCCTTTTTTTCTTCAATTCACATTTTCCCCCTTCTTAAAAAGCAAGATTACATTTCTTTCCTCCATTTCTACCCTTAATGAGCCCAAAAAGCCCCCTTTACCCTTCCTTATAGGCTTATGTCCTTTTAACCTTCAGTGTCTTGCCAAAAACACCCCTTGAACATTCTTATAACCTTTACACTTTAATTCAATCAATCTATATCATATAATCTTTCTAACATCAACATAATAATTAATTTTCACAAAATTTCATAAAGACCTCATAATTAATGAAAATCATACTTATTTATCAAGAAGAAAATTTTGGGGTTCAACATTTCTCAATATACTCACATTTATAAACAATTATGCTTAGAATGTCAATGAATACATATACAGTTACTTTCATGTGCAGCGATTCAATATTCATGTGCATAAGCATATCACATAATGCATGAGTATGAAACACATTTCTAATCTCTCAGTGAATCTCTTACATTTATAATTTTAGCTTTAACATGGGTAACGGGATGTTACAATATGGACAAGAGTATGATAGGATCACACTGTATAAAGTCACTCTCTATAAGGAAGGTAAATGATGGGTGTCAAAAGAAGCATAAAATAATTATAAAAGTATAAAAGTTTGTTGAATATTTTTGTTCATTTGTTAATGTTGTAGTAAGTACTAATATGTGGATTGAAAATTGTTTTTTTTAAACTTTTAGAATAAGATGCAAAAGTTTTTAGAGAAGTATATGTCTGAGAATAGTGAGCTCAATTTAGAAGACATTTTTGATACAGTACTCGATACTCATTCTGACAATGTAAAAGGCCTTGACTATTGCCCTAAGCTAAATGTTTCAACCTCAATATATAAAACAATCATTGGACACCTTCAAAAGGAAAACAATAAGCTAAAGATTGTATTACAAACTAAAGTAGTTAGGGGACAAGAAACTTGAGCTAAATTAGTTAAACGTGATATGTTATTCAAAAGATTATTTAACCTCAATTATGTCTAATAAAGAGAAAAGTGAAGGGATTTAATTTTATCTCCTATACTTCTTTCTATCACTTCCCAGATCTATTATAATTTAATTTTAATAATTTTTTTTTAGATTGCATAATGGATGAAGATACAACTAATGAGTGATTATGTTGTGAAGCTGAAGTTATGTAGTGTTTGATTTAATCAGAATCAAATACTTACTGTATCAATACTCATAATATTTCTAGTTGATTTTAACTAACTTTTTGGGTGATTACAGGTTCATGGATATAAACAACACTAGGTAATTATAAACAATTTTTGTAATCTAAGTAAATTTTCAATATGATAGACATATTATAATTTTTCAAGTGATCTCTTTATTTATTGCTTTGCATATAAGAATTGCTCAAGTTATCATTAATATCTTGTATGGGAACAATCATCCTTTAATGTTATATTCTTTTTGTTAGTATAATTTGATGATATTTATATAATTTTACTTTATATATACAATTATAGATGTTTTAAATTAATAATATTTTTCTATGATTTAATTTTATAATAATAAGCAAATAACTCATAAGAAAGTATGTCCATACATTATATAGAAAACATATTGTTCAATATCATGAATTAAATATGAAACAAATAACCTGTCATGATATTATTTGAGGCATAGAAAATAACATTTTGCTATGTTATTTAAAACATAGTACATAACATTTAGCATCGTTATGAAAAATGTAGCAAATAGCATTTGACTACTCTAATACTATATAGCTACAAAGAGAAAAATGTTTATTCTTTAATGTTTACAATACCGCAAGTATACAAATCAAATATAATGGTACACAAGATATCGCTCCCATGAGAATTGAATTAGTCACCTAACAATTTGAACGCACTTTGTTTAAGGTAATAAAAGATTGAATTATCTAAAATTGATATTGTTTATGTAAATCCTCAGTTGAAAGTGACAACGAGTCGTAATGTTAATCAAAATAAAAACTAGATTACTATTATAGTAGTGGTGAGTCTAGGTCGATCCCACAAAGTATATGTAAAATTATTGAAATGAAAATAATAGGCGTTTATGTTTTAGGGGGTTTTGGTTTTATAAATAAAAAATAAAACTAACCTAATGAAAAAAAAATTAAAGAAAATATACGAAAATGAAGAAAGCGGTGAATTCATTGGGAATCTGGTTCTTTGGTTCAATCTCAGCCTATACCTTAATTAAACATTTTTTCATGATTTGTTGATCTCAAACCTCTCCTAGAGACTATTAATTTTGGGTTAATAATTAACCCTAGTTTTCCTTTAGGTTGTGTTTAATCAAGATAGATCGTTAATTAAACCTAACTATCAAACAACCTAGGATACAATCTCTAGATTCAATTGGGCAATAGCATTATGAATTAAAAACCGATCAATCAAGATAACAACCACATATGATGCATCATTTAACCTAGGTTATGTTATCTCTAATGATTACGAATCATTAGTCGCTATACACGAATTTCAATATAACAATTACAGATTATATCAAAATTCTAGCAATGGGTTTGCAAATAAACAATTTAATGAACGCATTAAAATCATCTTTTCACAATATCTAATAGGTTAATACATAAATAAATGAAAATAATGAGAACAAAATTATCCATATACAAAAACTAAATCAATTAACATAGGATAACACAATCAATTTCTAAAGAGAGAAAGAAACAACTAAAACAAAGAAAGAGTGCTTAACTGGGTCATTGGCATCGATGTCGCCTCTGAACTAGCTTTAGGAAGCTACCCCTCCATAGGTCTTCTCATGGTAGAGAGCTTACCTCCATCTTCGTGCTCTTTAAAGCTCCTGAAGTTCCCATTTGATTCACCCCAAAAATAGCCTCTTCAGCCAACACTCTCCCTTCCTCCTCTCCTATGCTACTGTTCTATTTATCTTTAATTTACGGTTGACTCTACTATTCACCCCTCACGCCACCGATGCTGCCCCTTTTGGTTATTGGCCAAACATCTACGTTTCATGCATAATGTTTGCACGTTTCCTCCTACTACGCCTATGTTTTGGTGCTCCTTCCTAATTGTGCATCGTCGTCTGGTGCTCTACTGCTACGTTCCTTCTTGTGTTGCTTGCCGTTTTGCTTTCTTTGTCCCTCATATTTGTGCTATGTCGTTTTGGAGTGAACAACTTCCACTTTCTAAGGCAATTTGCTTCCAACTTGCTACTATTTCATGCTGTTTCTTTCAACTGCCTTTTGTATTCATTTAATTCCCATAAAACACGTTGTATGGGTTGCTGTTAATTTACATAATTGCATGCATGTGTTGTAAGCAACTTTAAATCTTCTTTGTGTTTTCATTTTCATTTTTTTCCTTTTCTTCTTCTTTTCTTTATTTTCTTCTTCTTCTTACTCTATGAAGACAAGTATGCTTCTTCTAAAAATGACCTAAATATCATGCTTTCGAATCACTTTAACTTCTTTGCTTTCAAATTATGCCTAAAATCACATATGATTCAAAGTGATTATCTTAAGTAATTTCATGTCATTAATCGCTAAGTGCTGTAGAGTAATTTCATAATCAATTAAGCACTTATCAGAAAGTATAGATCATTTATACTTTCAATGTCAATTTTGTCAATATGCTTGGAAACTCACAATTTACCTATGTCACTTGGTTCAGTCACCTAATTCATGGTCTAAAATCATTAATTGGAGTGCTAAGTTGCATCTGAAGCAAGAAGGAGACTTATAGATTTACAAAGTGGCTTTCACCTATCTTATAGTAGCAATTTGGAAAGAGAGAAACAATAGAATTTTTGGAGACTATGATAAGATGTTATCTTGCTAGATTATTTGATATTAACTTTTTTGTTTTAGATTTATTTTGATGTTTAAATATGGAAATTAATGTTTGTTTTATTTTAGGAGATGAAACGTGGAGATTGCATTAAATTGGGACTCTAGATAGTCACAAATTTTGGATAAAGTAAAGAGATTGATGCAGTGGATCAGGTTGATCACTTGAAGAGTTAGAGTTTAACTGGGAAACTTCCTCTTATCCATATCATGTATAAGTTTGATTTTGAATTCGTTTTAGATAGACATCTTTACAAGTTAGAGTTAGATTACGATGAGATTAGAAAACCCTATAAAAGGGACGTTCCTCATAATAGAAAAAGGTTCTCTTTTCATACGTTTTTAGCAATTCTTTATATTTCTTCTATTTTTGTTATTGAAGCAAAATTCATATGTGGCTAAACTCATCATTCTAGCTCAAGGGGATTTAATACTCTAATGGTAACCTTGTGAGATTTTGTGTTCCAAACTTTTATTCACGTTTTAATTAAAGTATTTCTTGTTTTAAATTCTCATATTTTATGAATGATTGATAATTTATTAATCTGACAATTTAATTTAATATTGATTATTTTATCACTATCTAGGAATTCAGTGATCTGTATTTGTCATGAAAGATTGGTATAAGAAACAAATAGGTTATTTATGAATTTCCTTATTAAGCTTATGATAAACAAGAAAACTAAGTTGAAAAATTACAGCTGTCTCAATTATTTAATTTAGGTTTAGTCTTTTTAACGAAGCTTATTGCTATGATTTATTTAATATGAAATGCTATCACACGCAATCAATAGATAATAAGTTTTGGTTTGGAGGTTGCATTTGAACCAATTAATTTAGGAAAATTTGAAACTTAGTATTGCTATCCTAGTATGTTTCAGACTAACTGCTTGATTCGTGAAAATATTCTTTTTAGACCAATGATCAATGTAACAATTAGATGAGATCTTTCCCTTGAATCAGAGTTTGATCTTAACTTCTCATCTTTAAATTTAGTTGATTTAATTTGTTTTCATATTAATTTTAATTAACCAATTATTTAATCAAAAACCCCCCATTTACTTTTATTAGTTGAAAAATAAGAAACTAGTGTTTAGTTCTCTAGGGATTCAACCTGGTTCCATAACTACTTAGAAATTTTGGAGAATCAGACTTATTTTGGGGGCTTAGATAACCTTACCAAAATTTGACACCATTGTTGAGGAACTATTTCAAGTTTCTTAACTTCTTTGCATTTTTGTTTTTACAATTACTGTTGACCTCTTATCTTGTATGAGTCAAGCTTCTCTCATAGGTGAATTGCAATATAATCCAGAAATTGAGAAGATAGAGTGTCATTTGAGAAAAGAGACTAAGCAAGGAAGTGGTCATTCACCTTCAGACGTGAAAGTTGAAGTAGATCTAACAATTGGTGAAGACTCTAATTTTCAAGAAATTGACGAAAAATGGCAAATCTTAACCCTAGAACATTGTGGGAGCTAGCGGCACTAAATTTGAATCAACAATGCTTATGCATTCAATTTTCAAATGTTGAGGTAGATTTCGAATTGAAATATGGTTTGATTCACTCACTATTTTTAGTGGTCTTTTAGGTGAAGATCCACATAAACATCTGAAGGAATTTCATGTTATTTGTTCTGGAATGAAACCTCAAGGGGCGACAGAAGAAAAAATTAATCTTGGGGACTTTTTATTCTCATTAAAAGATTGGCTATATTATCTTCCATCTAGCTCAGTAACAACATGGAATGAGATGAAAAGAATATTTCTAGAGACGTTCTTTCCTACATCAAGAGTAGGGAATATCAAAAAGGAGATACGTGCGATAAGACAAATTATAAGAGAAACATTATATGAATATTGGAAAAGGTTTAAGGAGCTATGTGCTAGCTGTCCACATCATCAAATTCTTGATCAACTTCTAATTCAATAATTTTATGAAAGACTATTGCCAATGGATCGAAGTATGATTGATGCAACTAGTGGAGGAGTTCTGGTAAACAAAACACTTGAGGTAGCCAGATAGTTGATATCAGTTATGGCTAAAAATTCTTAATAGTTTCGGATAAGGATGGATGGAGCTATTAAGCATGTGAATAAGGTAAGTAACACGCACCTTGAGGATAAAATTTTTGATTTAACCGCTCTAGTTCGTCAAATGGTTGTAGTTCAATTGCAATCAGTAAAAGTGTGTGAAATATGCTAATTCTTTGGAAATCCTACGGATATGTGCCCTACATTGCAACAAAACTCTCTTCAAGCAACTAACGCAATAGGGGGCTTTTGTTGGGCCCTGTTCTCGAAGCCCAAGATGTTGGACCTCATTCCCCGAGCCTAACTATCCGGAGTCAAAAAGCGTGAGCGGGTTTCCCTGTAGGGTTATTTCTATGAACCCTCACTTCCTTTCCATCAATCTTTTTGAATCCACTCCAAAAGCTATCAATTTTTG
>JAOSBK010055887.1:0-16765 GCA_027568895.1 Erythroxylum shatona
TATGTATATATATATATGATTGATCCAATAGTCAAAGTATATAAAATACAATTTGTTTTATCTTTCTCTTCCTGATCGGCTAGATACTTACTCTTTGAGAAAGAAACCTATATGATTCTTCACAGTAAACCTTTTAGCACTTTGTTTATATGTATGGACTGGATAAACCAAGTAGCACCTTTAATTCATCTCTGTATATCTTTATTTCCAAATTAGAGGTTGTTTCTCCCATATCCTATATTCTTTAAGGAGAATTTCTTGGATAACCAAATCTTTACAAAATAGTGATATGATATATCATTTCCATTCGGTAATATATCATCCACTTATAGCATCAAAAAGATGAATGCACTTCCACTAACCTTATTATGAACATAAGATTCATCAATATTTTTTTTGTAAAATTGAAATCTTTGATTGTCTCACTAAAACAAATGTTCTAACCTTTTGACACTTGCTTAAGTTTGTAAATGGACTTTTATAACTAGTGTACTTGATTTTGAAACCTTTTAGATTTAAAACATTTGAGATACGCCACATAAACATCCTTAAGAAAATTTCAATTAAGAAATGTTGTTTTGACATCCATTTGTTAGATTTCATAATCATAGTATGCAGTTATAGCTAATAAGATGACTTGAGCATTGATACTAGCAAAAAGGTTTTGTAAAAATTAACACCTTATTTTTATTTGTAACCTTTATCCACCAGCCTTACTTTGTATATATATGGTTGCCATCCATATTGATTTTTCTCTTAAAATACCACTTACTTCTGATTGGAACAACCTTATTAGGTACATCCACCAAAGTCTATATTTGGTTAGTGTACATTGATTCTATTAAATATCTTATGGCTTCCTAAAATTTTAAATAATCAATTTTAGACATTTCTTACTTAAATTGATTGGTTCTCGTTTATGGGCAATACATTGTCTTTTCTCTATTTAATTTGTAAATCAAATATAGTTAAGGGATAGCATATACTAATAAGATGTTGCATAATATATGCCTCTTGAACCCTTAATTGTATATGATACATATTAACTTAAGTTTCATGTTTAATATAAATATTTATTTGTGATTCTTAAACTTCTCTGAGTTATACATCAATCTCACTATTTTCATTAATATCCAACACTCTCTTTTATGTTTCCATAAATTTGTATTTATCTAACATAGCTTAAAGCTTATTAGATATTGCATACTTTATATATGCATCATATCCCTAAATATTTAGGTATGACAAGTTTGGTTTACTACTAATCTATATCTTATATAAATTGTTTTCAAACGATTTGGATGGAACTCTATTCAGAAGGTAAGAAATAGTTTTAAAGGCATATTCCTAAAGGGAAAGAAGAAGGTCTACATGACCTATCATGGAACATACCATATATAATAGAGTACAGTTTCTCCTCTCAAACACTTTATTATTTTGCAGAGTTTTAAGTAGAGTCCACTATGAGAGAATCACATACTCTTTTGATTAACCAAAAACCCCATGGTCTAAGTACACACCACCTCGATAATATCTAAGTATCTTAACAATCTTACCATTTTATTTCTCAACCTCAAGTATAGACTCTTTAGATATTCCACCTCGATCAGATCTAAGTATCTTAACAATCTTACCATTTTCTTTCTTAACCTCAAGTCTAGATTCTTTAGAGCTTTCAATTCATTCAAAAATTTGTATCATTAAATCCACATAACCACATCTAGAATGATCATTTATGAATGTAATGAAATATAAGTATCAACCTTTAGCACAAGTAGATTGATGGATAAATACATTTGAATGTATAAGCTTTAGTAACCCACTAACACATTCTCTATTTCTACTAAACGATAGTTTATGCTTCTTATCCAATAAAAAAGATTCACAAATTTCATATGATTTATAATTAAAAGGTCCAAATATTCTTTCTAATGGAAATATGTGATTTTAGTTGCATTTATATGACCTAACCTATAATGTGATAAGGATTTTAGTCACTTGATTTTGTTTTCTTTTTTTTTAATGTTAAGGATCGACCTTTCTAAGTCTAATTCATACAAATTATTTGTAAGTAATCTAGATCTATAGTAAACATCACCTTTATAAAATGTACAACTTTTATTCTTAATAATAAAGAAAAATCTATTTAAATCTAAATGAGAAATATATATATTGTTGCTTATAATAACTAGAATATAATAAAAATTATTTTGTTTAAGTACAAGGCTAAAAGGCAAGCTAAACTAAAAATTCTTACAATTAATGTAGCAATCCTTCCTCACTTTCTAACCTATATTCACTTTAGATTTCCTTAATAATTTACTCCTTGTTAACAATTGCTCACTATTACAAATATTATAAATACAATCCTTATCTAATGAACAAGACTATGGAACAAAAGTAAAAGGATTTATCTCAATCATAAATATATTTGAAGATGGAACTGCTTTAAGCTTTTTGTCCATCACGTTAGCAAGATAAGCTTTAAGTTCCTCTTTCAGTTTCCATATACTCCATAACGAAAACATATTCTCTTCATTATTCTTCTTTTAGATACTGCCACTTAATTTTCCGATTTTAGTAAAAGCTTTCTATTTTTTGTTCATATTCTACTTATAAAGCTTTTCTTGTTTTTGGAAAAATAAATAAAAAACAAAATCAATTTCCTTCTTAAGGCATCCCTTTTTATTCTTAAGCACATTTAATAGTTTATGAAATAACACATTATTTAGTTCATATGAAAATTTATAATGAACTATGCATCGCTAGAGGTAAAAGATTGAAGCACAAATTAATGATTAACTCTTAGTCTATAACAAAACTCGATTGGTTTATTTTCTTAATATATCTAATCATCTTCCATAAATATAACTTTATTGCAGGTCATTCCATCATCTTGCATTGGTATAATTCTTTAGGGGCCATATACCCCTCCACCCTATTTTGTACACCAAACGTTTAAGCTATAAAATTAAAGTAGGAGCATCTATGCTTTCATTTTGTGTCTGAATCTTAGGAGATATAATAACCAACTTCACATCTATAACTTACTTAACATCATTAATATGACATTGATATCACTCCTATTATTCAACAATTGTATTAACATCAAGCTCTAATAGAAATTTGGTTTCAAGAGCATACAACTTCTTTTTTTACTCGAGAGCAATTCTTAAGTTACAAATTCAGTCCAAAAATTATGTCTAATAAGCTTGTTAGCATTCATTTTATCTAGTAACCATAAAGACAAAAAAGGAAGAGTATTAGTATATGACATAAAATCACATAAAATAAGGAATTTATTAAATATTTGGTTAGTCCTACAATTTTATTCGAAATAATATCTCTCATTATTGTTCTAAAAATTTTTACTTTAATCTCTCTAATGGACTAAGATCCCATCCAAACTTACTTAAGTTATCTCTATAAACTAGCTAAACTTAAATAACATAGATAACATCCTTATTATCTTATATGACTTATAAATCTATTATATGATGACTACTATTAAAGCACATCTTATACTCTCTTAATCATATCTCTAAATTCATATGATTATGAGTTACCCATCCAATAAAAATTAAAGGCTTAAAAACAAGAATAATATAGGGATAGAAGTGTTTGTCACTGCGCATGCTAGTCAGTTTTCACAAGGTACATGCACTTGTCAGGCGTTGATAGAAATGTTAGTTTCTCCTTCTCTATTGAAACACATCTCATCATCTTTAGAATTAGGGTTCACATATTTTTAGCTATGATCACCTCCATCTCCTACTCCTACCTACTTTTGTGACTAATGTCGATCATTTTCTCACGTCTTACACTTCTCAATTATCATCTTCATCTTTACTAATGTTGCTCTATTAATAGTAAAACAAGTTTGGGTGTTTTTGATGTTGCCATTGGTGACTCCATTGCTCCTAGTGATGGTAGTAAATCCATCAACAACATATATCACCATTGTGATAAGTCATGAATGACATTGGTCAATAACATCATTGATGCGTTAGAAAGATGGTTCAAGCATCTCTTGAAACTTGAAGAAAATATTTTAGCAACCTTAATCTTTTATCAAGTAGTCACTAACTAAAGGTTATACATCAATCTTTCCAAGAAAAACAATCAACATTAAAGACATTCTTCAATCAAATTTTGAAAGACTAAAACTCTGGGGCATATGATTGAGTTTCTTATAAACATAAAATAAAACTCAAAATTTCTAAAAACTAAAAACCTATAGTGATATACATCAACATGTTTCTAGCCTTAATCCTTTTATCAAGTCTATAACAATTAAATAATATAATGAAGTTAAACAATTAAAAAAGGCTCTTAACTAGGATTAAATCATTAGCCAATGAAACAATTTTGATAATTTTCCAACAAATCTCTTGAAATATGAATCATAAAATAAAGTAGTTAAAGACAAATGACATCCTTATAATTTTTTTCTTTTTTATGAAGCCGTCAACCACAACATTTTTCAAATATCTCATATCTAATGGTATTCATATATTAGAGAAAAGAGAACTCAACTTTTTTAGACGGATTGAGAGGGATGCTAAATCTTTTCCTCTTATAGAGAAATATTAGGATCTTTTCAAGCTTAATTAAAATTAAACTCTCAATTGTATTTAAGTCTAACTATAATTATAATTATAATTTATTCTTAATGAAATTAAATATCTAACGTTTGTCCTTTGAATTACTGTAAATTTCATAATTATGTATACCTTAATTGAGCAAAAAATTCTCTCTTTAATTGCTCCTTATGTAAGACCTATTAAGCTCTTAATACGTTGATGATGATAACAATTATATTTATAATTCATAATTAGAACTAAATAAATTAAAACTTCTTCTAATTCTTATTTAATTATTCTGTTAAATAATTTATAATTACAAATTAAAATTTACATTTAGCAATATGTCATGACCATCTTAAATATTAGGAATATCAGAGAGATTTGACTTAAACCTCTCCATATATAGTTATAATATATAATTTATTCCTTTCATCATCCAACATTCCAATAAGATATAGAGTATGAAATTTTCATATAATCCATTTAAATTCAATCGTGTTTGTTTTTTGCTAATTAGTAACCTATTTATAATTGATATTTGAAAATAAACTTTTTAATCTCAATTTACTCTTACTAGAAAATTCATTAAATCATTACTAATCAAGAATAGTAAAACAATCTTCATAATTACTTTAGAGTGATAAATTTTTTATTGAATTATTTAACTATCTTCATACAAGTCATATTATATTTAGGTACTACTGATTAAGTTACTCTAAGTAGAATATATTATAAATATTATTAAACCATAAAGATTATTATATGAAATACTTTGTTAATATCAAGTATAAGAATTAATTATACATTTATCATAATAAAGATATCTATAGACACAAAATAATATTTTATTTAGGATTCTTATGATTGGGCAAGTTTAATGAACTTATTATGTAATAAGCACCTAAATATTTGTTTATCTTCATACTTTAATTTATGAAATCAATTAATTTCTTCATAAAAAGATAAATACTATGTATACTAATTTTACATTTTTATTAATATTCTATCTTGAAACTATAATTAGGAACTATTTAATAATATATACATATAAATTGAACATTATAATCCTGACTTTATTATAATTTTAATTGTACAATAATTATTCTAGGAATTTTATTTTTAATATTAAGCATTAAATATAATTAACAAACATATAAAGATAAAGAATTACTTTATTGAACAAACTTATAACATTATACATTAATTACATCTAAACGTTTATTAATAAACTAATATTTTTCACACGCTAATATAATATTTCCTCTTTGTACATCAAGTCCTAGGTCTTGTAATAAGCTCTTATTGCAACATCCTGCTACCATAAGGTATATACCTGAACATCCATGGACATTCAAGTACATATCCTATGATAATGGTATGTTAGAGCAAAACAAATCCAACTTACACATGGCATCAACTAACTTATTTAAAAGTCATCAAATTTTTAAAACCATTCATTGCATTCAATCATAAAAGCTTACATTGTTTTCCATTAAATAAATATTTACAAAACCTCATACAAGTTCCAGCAAAAACTACAAAATAAATGTTATAACTCTTCTGATGTCAGCTGACAGACCTCTAAGCCATAACGTAGTCCAAAATGTTCCTCTAATCTAGAATAAGATACTAAGTCTCATGTCTCGTGCCTGAAAAGCCAAGTTTCAATTTTTATGAGCTTTGCGAACTCAATGAGCAAACCATCATTAATGATTTCATTCAGATCACATACATAATTCACATATTTCACAAATATTCATTCTGATCATGTATGTCCAAAATACTCACATTATGTAATCATTGTGAATCAGAATATATATATATACAAAAATAAATGCATATGAGACTCCATATTTGTTATTATTGTTATGGCCGAGTACCTTTCACATACATATACAGATACTGGCCCATTAGGCTCAGTCACAATAGAATCATGAAGCATAGCACTACGTGCAAAATCAAAAATCACGGAGCAAAGCTCTACGCAAGCGCTTTCATGCTGGCTACTCCGGTCACAACTCCTTTATCTGAGCATGCATTTTATGAAATGCATCAAATACCGAATATTCCATATATGACAGTCACATATGATGCATAATCAGAACCTCATAATCATCGATCCAAAGTCTGGAATTCAACTTTCATTGAGAATACAAATATCATTCAAAATTTCACAACAATTCAGAGCACTTCCAATATATACCCAAATATTAAACTCCTCGAACTTAAAGTCCGGAATTCATAACAAATCACAAACAGTTAATAATTGGAAGTCAAACAAATTTAATCAATCCTAGGAAAATCATCTAGGTTGACTCACTGTATGCTCCAATATGCTATTGCCTAGATGATCCAACAATGTCTGACTGGCATCCAATGAGCTCCTCTTTATCATACAAAACATATTTACAAATATCACACTCTTGCACAAATGTATAAGTATTATTTTATGCACATCAGTGTACAGAAAGTATGCACAATGCATGGTCAATGACAATCCTATGTATCTTATTGTGATCTTGTCACCATATCATTCAAATATCAAAAACCTCATTAATACCATTTGTACTTATAATTTAGACTATAATAAAACAACATCAAATCAATTTCATAACCTAGTTGACCACTTCAGATTTTTTGAACAACATGAATCATTCTGATAAGGTAAATGACAAAATTAGGTACCACTTCCTTCTAGAAAGTTATTCTTCAATGTCTTAAGTTTCTAATGAAACCCAAATCATTCAATTTGATTCAGTAATTGAAAAGCTATACCTCAAACATTTTCGAACTGTTCTTATTTTGAAACAATATGCTAGACTCAATTTCCATCCAGAAATTGAATATCTTAGAGACTGAATTACAATTCTACTTCTTCAAATTATTTGTATCCCTATGCCTCTAGTTTATCCAAATCAAATACTATCTCATTTGGATGTCTAGAGAAGAAGTTATGGACAAAAGAAACAAGACTCCTTAGTTTGCAAGATGCTCTCAGGTGCATATACTATCAGAGAACATTGTGTCATGATGTGACAATTAAACATCATCATGGTGAGAGGGAGAAAAATCACAAGTGTGACTGACTCACGGGCTTGAGAGGGTGTGGGAGAGAAGAGTCACTAGTGTGACAGATAAGGACAAATATGTTGGACTATTTGAGAACACCCTCAATCAGACCCATCCCATGTTTTTCACTCTACCTGCCTCAACTGATTTTGGATTACTATGATTTTTGGTAAAGATGAAGAGCAACGTCTTATGAATCTATTGGTTTAAGAATCAAGTCATTTGGACACCGGATGAAGAAGTTATAACAAAAATATTGAAGGATGTTCATAATAAACTTTAAGAAAAATGTTGAAGGTCGCGATCGTTTAAAACCCACAAAGTTGCGGTTGTGCTGAAGCACGATCGTGACTTTGCTGTTTCATTATAAATGTCACGATCGTGATTCAACCTATTTCCTTCACTGTATATTTCTTCTTCTCTTTCCATTTTCTCTAGACTAACACAATCCTTTTTTAACTTAATTTCTTCTAACTGTATATTTCTTCTTCTCTTTCCATTTTCTCTAGACTAACACAATCATTTTCTAACTTAATTTCTTCTAACTCATTAATTATGCTTGTCTATACTCACTATAACTTCCAAACAATACAGAAACAATCCTAAACTTTAAACAACACAAATTTGAACCTTCTTTTTCACATTTTCTCACTACTATAAATTTTCCAATTCTTATGCTATCACCAGGAACATAACTTTTCACCTCCCTTATCGCTTTCACTTCATTTAACTCCTACCATAGATCAAAACCATCCAAAACAATTTAAAATCTAAGACTACGCACTAACACCAAAAATAGAGCATATTCGGATAAACACTAATTCCAACACTTTCATTTTTTTTGACTTACTCATTTATAGCAAAAACTTCATTTCATTATAAACTTTGCATTTACTTACTATTTCCCTTAACACTGTATCACTTAAGCTTTTTCCCTTAATTCTAAACTCATTCAAATTCACCTCTATTAACACTTCATATATTTTCATGCATGAACAGTACATCAACCATATACATAATCTTCTCAACCATAATAGAGACATTTATTTCTTCATCAACTTACATAAATTTTCATATATCTTAATCTAGAATCCATTCAATACAGTGTTAAACAATTCCTAATTCTCAAATCCATCATCAAAATTATTCGTCATCGTAACCACAATTCTCAAACCCATGCATGCATGTATATAGTTTCACCATAAAAATACCATTAGAACAACTTACTTGGTTCAGCTATTCGTCCAAACAGTAAGAATAACTCAATCACACCTAATAAGAATAACAATTCAATATTTGGTGATGGACAAGGAACAAAGACAAAGTGCTTTATTGAATGCTTTCGGTGAATACCAAAAGCTACAGTAATTCTTTACTCATAACCAACTTTGTGGGTATTTGTATGTATTACATCTGTCACTAAACCCAATCATCCACTTATTACCACAGATACAAACCATTTGTCACAATACAAACCAGCCATTTTTCATATATATATTATTGCCACGTGTCACTATATAATTGGCCCATAAATCAATAGTTTTCTTAAAATTCACCAAAAATTCCTAAATACCCTAAACATACCAAAATTCCAAATAACATTTTAGTCACATTTAATAACTCAATTATACCTGAAAAATGTCAATGAATGCATGTATAATCATATGAATATACAAAAATGTGCATGTCATATTTAGCTTATGCATGACATGCATTTTCCTAATTTCTCAATACTTTCTCATAATTCGCAATTCTAGCCTTAACATGGATAATGGGATGTTACAATTCTCCCCTTCTAACAAAACTTTCATCCTCAAAATTCTTACTTGAAAGATCAAATAGGTAGGGGTACTGATTTCTCATATGCTCCTCCATCTCCCATGTGGCTTCCTCACTTAAATGTTTCTTCCAAAGAACTTTCGCCATTGGGATCACTCGGTTTCGCAATTATTTTTTTTGATAGTTAAGTATCATAATTGGTTCTTCAACAAAGCTTAGATTATTAGAGACTTCAATCTCCTAAGTTGGTATCACATAAGTTGGCTCTTACCAATATCGCCTAAGCATACTTACATAAAACACATTATGTATCTGAGCCATTTCCAAAGGTAAGGCTAACTTATAAGCCAATGGTCCAGTTCTTTCAATTATCTCATATGGACCAATATACCTCGGACTTAACTTACCCTTCATACTGAATCTCAGCACACCTCGCAAGGTGATACTCTAAAAAATACTCTCCCACCTAATGCTTCATATCTCGTCTGTGCTAATCTACATAGCTCTTCTATCTGTCTTGTGCAATTTAAATTCTACTACGGATCGATTTCACCTTGTTAACCATATCCTGAATCAATTTTAGGCCTTTGACAATTCTTAGACCCTCTTCATCCTAATATAAAGGCGAGTGACACTTCTTGTTGTACAACGCTTCGTAAGGAGCCATACCAATACTACTGTGATACTGATTATTATAGGCAAATTCAATTAAAGCTACATATTGGTTCTATGCTCTTTGAAACTCTAGAATAAAAGCTCTGAGCATATCCTCAATAGTCTTGATCGTTCTCTCATTCTAACCATTTGTTTGAGGATAAAATGCTATGCTGAAATTCAGTTTTGTACCCAAAGTTGTTTGTAAGCTACCCCAAAATCTCGAGGTAAATATGGGATCCTTGTCCAACACAATGGACACTGGAACCCTATGTAACCTCACAACTTCCTTCACATATTGCTGAGCTAACTGATCTAGTGAACAATTTTCTCTCACTGGCAAGAAATGAGCTGACTTGATTAGTCTTTCAACAATGACCCAAATGGCATCATGTTGCCTCGGAGTCCTTGACAAACCCATAATGAAATCCATAGTGATTCGTTCCTATTTCCACTCCGTAATAGGTAACGAATGTAATTTTCCAACTGGAGCCTGGTGCTCAGCCTTAACTTACTGGCAAGTTATACATTAAGAAACAAACTCTGCTACTTGCTTTTTCATTCCAGACCACTAGTAATGTTGTTTCAGCGTGTTATACATCATAGTAGTACCAGGATGCATAGCATAAGCTGCTACATGTGCTTCCTCTAAAATCTCCTTCCTCAAATTATCAACGTCGAGTACATATAATCTTTGCTTTAGCTATAATGTATCATCTCTCACTTCAAAATTAGAATCCAAATTCACTTTCAACTTTTCAATTAACTTTACTAATTTTGGATCTCTACTCTGAGCCTCTTTGATTCTTCCCAGTAATATGGATCTCAATTTTAATATAGCTATCAATGTTTCATTCTACCCCACATTCAATTCAACATTTAATGTTCTCAAATGAACTAGGCTCGGTAGCCTCAATAATTGAACTTGAGCCATACTGCTATTAGACTTCTGACTTAATGCATCAACCACCACATTAGCTTTGCCAGGATGATACTCAATTATACAATCATAATCTTTCAACAATTATATGCATCTCTGCTGTCTCATATTCAACTCCTTTTGGCTCAACAAATACTTCAAACTTTTATGATCAGTGAACACCTGAAAAGCTTCTCCATACAGATAATATCTCCAAATTTTTAAGGAAAATACTACTGCAACAAGTTCCAAATTATGGACTGGATAATTAAATTCATGAGATCTCAACTGTCTCGATGGATATGCTATTACTTTACCATGCTGCATCAGTACACATCCTAAACCCTAGTATTAAGCATCACTGTACGCAACATAACCTCAAAAGCCAGATGGAATAGCTAACACTGGTGCTGTAGTTAGCTAATGCTTAAGCTCCTCAAAACTTCTTTGACAATCATCATTCCATCTAAAAGGCACATTCTTTCTCCTGAGATCAATGAAAACCCCTCGACAAACCTTTTATAATAACCAGCTAATCTAAGGAAACTCCGAATCTCAGACACATTCCTTGGAGCCTCCCACTTCATCACTGCCTCCACTTTCTTTAGGTCAACCTGAATGCCCTGTCTAGACACGATGTGACCCAGAAATACTAATTGATCAATCCAAAATTCACACTTACTGAACTTAGCATATAACTGTTTCTTCCTCATTATTTGGAGAACCAATCTCAGATGTGTAGTGTGATCTTCTCTACACTTCGAATACACTAAAATGTCATTAATAAAGACAATTACAAAGTGATCTAAATAAGGTTGAAATACCTTATTCATCAAAGCCATAAAAGTTATTGGGGAATTAGCCAATCCAAATGGCATTACCAAAAACTCGAAGTGCCCATTTCTTATTCTAAATGCACTCTTGGGAACATCAACTTTAGCTATTTTCAACTAATAATATCTCGATCTCAACTCTAACTTTGTGACCACCTGGGCTCCTTGTAACTGATCTAATAAATCATCAATCCTCGGCAATTTATATTTATTCTTCACTATGATTCGATTCAACTGCCAGTAATCAATACACAATCTCAGAGTTCCATCCTTTTTCTTTACAAACAATACCGGAGCTCCCCAAGGTGACACACTAAGCCTGATGAAACCCTTATCTACCAACTCTTGTAACTGGGTTTTCAATTCCTTCAGTTCTACAGGTGCCATCCTATATAGAGGTATTGATATAGGAGCGATACCTAGAACAAGGTTTATAGTGAACTCCGTCTCCCTTTCTGGGGTTAAACCTGGTAGTTCTGCAGGAAACACATCTAGGAAATCCCTAACAACTGGAATATCCTGAATGGTTTGTTCATTCCTAGTGTCAACTATGTAGGCCAGATAAGCCTCACATCCACCTCGGATTAGTTTCAGCACACTCATAAATGAAATTAATCGAGCTGGGACAACCTAACTAACTCCTCGAAACACCACTCTTGGCTGATTGGGAGATTCAAGAACCACTTCCTTAGTGTAACAATTCATTACAGCTCAATGAGATGTAAGCCAATCCATGCCAAGAATTACATCCATTTCCTTTAACTACAATACAATTAGATCAACTTCTAACTTTGCTTGATGAATCCAAACTATACACCTTTTACAAACCTCACCAACCACTATTGTCCTACACACTAGAGTACTCACCTCTAACCCACATTTTGGTATCTCCCTCCCATAATGCAATATAGATGCTAGATACGGTGTGATGAATAAGTGTGTAGATCCTGGATCTACCAATGCATATGCTTCAAATTGAAAAACATTCAACACACCTGTTACTACATTTGGGGAGTTCTGTGCTTCTTGTCTAGTAATGGCATAGACCCTGGCCTGACATTACAGCTAGTTACTCTACACCTCAGTCCTAATATTGGGCCTTACTG
This sequence comes from Erythroxylum shatona, assembly GCA_027568895.1. Classification (NCBI taxonomy): domain Eukaryota; kingdom Viridiplantae; phylum Streptophyta; class Magnoliopsida; order Malpighiales; family Erythroxylaceae; genus Erythroxylum; species Erythroxylum shatona. The sequence goes on from JAOSBK010055887.1 coordinate 12,947, forward strand.
ACTGAGTTCTACCTCTACCTCGGCCTCTCTGTGCAAACCTGCCAGCTCTACTATGTTGAACCATTGTCTCAATCATTATTCCTCCTCTAGCTCTAGACTAGGATCCTAACATCTCAGGACAATCTCTGATTAGATGTTCTAATGAGCCATAATGGAATCAAGCTCCAGTTTCCCATCAACATTCACCACCATGCTTTTTAACATAGTGCTCACACTCAGGCAACTATTGAGATTGGTTAGAGGGTGTTTGTCCTCTACCTCTCCCAGACTAAACAAATCCACCTCTTGATCGGGATCCAATTTGTCTCGATCTAGACTGGAATCGAGACGATTTGTTCTAGCGCTTTCTGAAGCTTCTATCAGAATCAGCCTGAGATTCATCCTGCCTCTTACCTCTAACCTCCTATTTGTGCTCTCCCTAACCATCCTTCAACAACTGTTCAATTCTGTTTGAGGCCGCTCGGAATTCTGTGAAACTGCCTAAATTAGAATTGTTTAGTCTCGTTCTGATCTCCATGTTCAAACTGTCCTCAAACTGTCAACATTTATCTTCCTCTGTTAGGACCAATGCAGTTGTATATCCCATTAGTTTGTTGAATTTTATCTCATATTCTGCCACTGTGAGCCTGCCTTATTTCAAGTCTAAAAATTCTTTCATCTTATAATCCATATAAATCTTTGGCATATGGTTCTCTCAAAACACTCTCAGAAAATCTTCCCAAGTCAAATTACAAGGTTTGGCGGAACTACCTGGAATAGTCTTTCACCACTGGTATCTAGGACCTTGCAGTAGTGAGACAACATAATCAAATCTTTCATCTGCCTCACAGTCCATCTGGCCAAACACTCTTCCAATTTTCTCTAACCACCCTTTTGCCTCAACTGGGTCTGTACTTCTGTAAAAGTCTACAGCCCCCTGCTTTCTCAGCTGATCATATCTTCTTTCTCGCCTTTCCGAAATTCTCATAGGCTTTTGGGAAAACTTATGTACAGGATACTCTAAATTGGCTCCTACAGACTCCATATCAGCTGACTCTTTAATTTGATCTCCTATAGAAGGTGGCCTATAACAAACAAAAGTGTGATCACTATCTGAATATCTCACTATTTATCATATCTCAACTCATATTTGCCCTTAAAGATGCCAAACCGTGCTCTGATACTAAAAATGCAACATCCCACTACCATAAGGTATATGCCCAAGCATCCATGGACATTCAAGTACATATCCTATGATAATGGTATGTTAGAGCAAAACAAATCCAACTTACACATAGAATCAACTATCTTATTTAAAAGTCATAAAATTTTAAAAATCATTCATTGCCTTCATTCACAAAAGCTTGCATTATTTTCCATTAAACAAATATTTACAAAACCTCATACAGGTTCTAGCAAAAACTATAAAATAAAAACTATAACTCTTCTGATGTCAGTTGACAAACCTCTAAGCCATAACTTAGTCTAAAATGTTCCTTTAATCTAGAATAAGATACTAAGTCTCCTGTCTCGTACTTGAAAAGCCATGTTTCGATTTTTATGTGTTTTGTGAACTCAAAGAGCGAATCATCATTGATGATTTCACCCAGATCACATACACAATTCACATATTTCACAAATATTCATTCCTATCATGTATGTACAAAATACTCACTTTATCATGGCACATTATGTAATCATTGCAAATCAGAACATATATATACAAATATAGATGCATATGAGACTCTAGAATTGTTATTATTGTTGTGACCGATAGCCTTTCACATACATATATAGATACTGCCCATTGGGCTCAGTTACAAGAGAATCACAGAGCATAGCTCTATGTGTAGAATTAGAAATCATGGAGCAAAGCTCTACATGCAAGCGCTTTCATACTGGTTACTCCGGTCACAATGCCTTTATCTGAGTATGCATTTTATGAAATGCATCAAATACCGAATATGCCATATATGTTAATCACATATGATGCACAGTCAGAACCTCATAATCATCGGACCTAAGTTCGACATTCAACTTTCGTTGAGAATACAAATATCATTCAAAATTTCACAACAATTCAGAGCACTTTCAATACATACCCAAATATTAAACTCCTCGGACTTAAAGTTTGGAATTCATAACAAATCACAAACAGTTTATAACTAGAAGTCAAACAAATTCAATTAATCCTAGGAAAATCATCTAGGTTGACTCACAATATGCTCCAATATGTTATTTCCTAGATGGTCCAGCAATGTCTAATTAGCATCCAATAAGCTCCTTTTTATCATTCAAAACATATTTACAAATATCACACTCTTGCACAAATGTATAAGTATTCTTTTATGCACATCAATGTATACAAAGTATGAACAATGCATGTTCAATGACAATCCTGGGTATCTTATTGTGATCTTGTCACCATATCATTCAGATATCAAAACCCTCATTAATACCATTTGTACTTATAATTTAGACCATAATAATGAAACCAATTTCATAGCATAATTGACCACCTCAGATTTTCTAACAACATGCTTTTGAACCAACTTTTCCTAATCATTCTGATAGGGTAAATGACAAAATTAGGTAACACTTCCTTCTAGAAATTTTTTCTTCAATGTCTTAAGTTTCTAATGACACCCAAATCATTCAATTTGATTTAGTAATCAGAAAGCTATACCTTGAATAGTTTTGGACTATTCTTATTTTGAAATAGTATGCTAGACTCAAATTCCTTCTAGAAAATGAATATCTTAAAAAATGAATTACAATTACACTTCTATAGATTATTTGTAGCCCTATGTCTCTATTTTACTCCAAAGCAAAGATCATCTCATTTGGACTTCTAGAGAAGAAGTTATGGACAAAAAGAACAAGACTACTTAGTTTGTAAGAAGCTCTCGGGTGCATATACTATCAATGAACACTGTGTCATGATGTGACAATTAAACATCATCCAACCATCAACACTCATAGGAGTGGGGAAAAACTCATAGGTCTGAATGACTCATAGGGTGTGAGAGGGTGTGAGACAGAAGAGTCACGAGTGTGATCGATAAGGATAAAAATTTTGTATATTTTGAGAACACCCTCAGTTAGACCCATCCCAGGGTTTTCACTATACCTCTCTCAACTGATTTTAGATTACTATGATTTTTTAGTGGAGATGAAGAGCAATGTATTATGAATCTATTGGTTCAAGAATGTAGTCATTTGGACATTGGATGAAGAAGTTATAACAAAAAGATTGAAAGATGTTCATAATAAATTTTCAGAAAAATGTTGAAGGTCGCGATCGCGCGAAGCTCCATCTGAACCTGCAAAGTCGCGGTCGTGCACGATTGTGACATCACTAATGAAACAACAAAATCGCGATTGTGCCTCGTAACCTACTTCCTTCACCATATATTTCTTCTTCTCTATCCATTTTCTCTAGACTAATACAATCCTTTTCCAACTTTATTTCATCTAACTCATTAATTATCCTTGTCTATACTCATTGTAACTTCCAAACAATACAGAAACAATCCTAAACTTCATGTTGGACCCGGAAATTTTCTTGGAAATTTGAATTATTAAATAAAATTAAATGAGGAATTGGTGGTGATTTATCCTTGTGCAAAGAAAAAGAAAAAGGAGAGTTCATGAATTTGAATGATATACAAGATTGGGTAGTGAATGTAGTAAGTTGTGTTTAATGTTTTATTTGGGTAATTGGAGCAATTGAAATGATATTTTGAGGTTAATGCATGAAATAGGTGTTTTGTGTATGTATGTGTTGTGGGTGTTATTGAGCTTTAATGGAAGTTGATGAAGGGTGAAAAAAATTGATTT
>JAOSBK010055893.1:0-16764 GCA_027568895.1 Erythroxylum shatona
AAGACACCCTATTGATGCATTTAGCCTACACCGATATTCAATTTTTGATTTCTCTGATTGCCTTGAAAAAGCTGACTCAATATATTAGGATTGGTTCATTAAATTTTTATAAGCAATTCGACATTTATTATGTTCAGAGTCATGATTTCCTACATGTTCTCTTAATCTTGTTTTCTTTCGGCAAGTACTAATACTCAGATAAAAAATTAGTTTATTGTCTTTCACGATCAGCTGAAAAAAGATAACAATATAAGCAATATGCAACATCTTTTTCAACACTATATTCCAACCAATCCTTGAAATCATCAAACCATGATACAATAAATCTTTGCTTACGATCTCCATCCATGGTTTGAGGAAAGTTATGATTTTGAGGTTGATAAGGACCTTTTAATAAATAAGCTCTACGCACCTGATCTTGTTTTTCAAGAGGATACTCCATTATATTAGGTCTCAATCCTAGAGTGGAAGGAAGATTTTCTAAGTCAATCACAAGTTCTTTAATAATAACCTCCTTCGATGCTGGAGGTGTTTTATTAACATTCTGATTTAAATCAGACGATGATGACTAAACAGTCGATTTTAATTTTTTAAAGTATTTTTCCATAACTGCAAAATAAAAAATTAGTTAGAATCAATATTTACTAATTCCATAAAAGAGGTAGCAGCTGTCAAATATACCAAAAAATAATTGGATCTCATTTTCTTTTATTATATATATATATATATTCTCTACTGTTCATAAGCCTAAAAAACTTATTCCCTACCGCAACAACTTAGTTAAATTATTGATTAAACGGTCATAAATGCATTCGCTGAAACATCCCTAAATCCTATTGTGGAATAAATATTATAAAACTTGTTGATATAAAAAGCAGACGTGACAGAAGAACAAAAAGTCAAGAAAAACGATCAGATATGTCAACCTTGCCTTACCTTCTCGTATCGATCGTTACTTGTCGCTGTACAAAACTGCCATTGAAGGTGATTGGACCACCACTTCTAACTTTTTTAAGAAAGATCCCAATTCAATAATTGTCGATGTCACTGAAAAGCTCATGATTACTGTCCATGTCGCTATTGGTACTGGTCTGTCCTTGAAATTTGTTCAAAACCTTGTAGGGTTAATATCTAATCAACTCCATGTGAAAGAAAAATTTTGGAACACCCCTCTTTATACAATTTTTCACAAATCACATTAACGGTGGCAGCGTGATACATTTCAAGAGAGAGTCTTGTTCAGTTATCAAAGATTTTGATATATATATATATATATATATAAATATTTAATTTTTTTAAATCTTAGGATCCATTGCACCACTGACCCCAAATAACTCCATCAGCGGGAGCAACAGTAGTCCAACATGTACTTACGTCGGAAATGCACGCACCTTTTTAAGTAATTCATTTAAACTAGTATTCGTCAAGTGTACATATAAAAAAGAAACCTATGGGGTTTTCTAATTATAAGATAAAAGACAAATATTTTTATGTAGTTTGACTCTTCTCAAAATGTTTATATTTTAAATAAATATTAAAATTTCGTTCTACGAAATTGACATCTGATATAATGTAATACTATGTATTTTTGCGGTGAAACGTAATTGTTCGCGTAGTCCAACTCCAACCATTCCTCGACGAGTTTGGAAAGACTTGGTTATAAGACTTAGCTACTGCCCCAGGCCCCACCTAATCCCATACAAATACAACAAGCCTCACGTAATGCAATTAAATTATACAAACTTGGCAACTTGTCTGAATCTGTTCATTGAATAAATTACGGGATCGGGACGCGGGATTAGCTGCCCGATTAGAAGACCAATCCCTTGTCGCTTTCCATACTATTAGATCTAAGGAAGCTCGGCAAATTCTCTAGGAATATGTTCTTTATTTCTAGTTCTACTTTAAATTTGTGTAAATTATAATTAATTGTATTGAATTAATTGTTTATTTAATTTTTATATTTTTAAAAATAATTTTTAATAGGATTAAATTATCACACAACTCTTTTCATTATATTTCATTAATTTTTTTATTTATTTATAAATACAAAATAATATTGTACTATAATTTAAAATTTTTTACGGCATCAATTTTTGTTAACAATCTAGATAAATAATTAAAAAGATATAACATATGAGTCATATAATATTTGAACAACGTTAAAGAGAATAAGTGATAATTTAAAATTATAAATAAAAATTAAATCACAATACTAGTAATATATTTTATATTAAAATTATATTTTAAAATGAATACAATTGCCTTAATGGCAATTACACTTATAATTGTAATCACAGAATTATAATAATGTGAATTTTATTTTTATTATTATCTATTAGAATTATATTTGCACAACTTATAATTACATATTTACAGTGCCGATGTACTTCGTAGTTTCAGTGGAAATTAACCATTAATCCAAGAATTGATTTCGCCTTTTTAAAACCCAAAACAGATTTTAATGTTGGATAATTAAATTTTATGAGTATAACAACAATTTAGCAGTGATACACGAAATTTGAAATGTTCAATAATTCCCAACCTTACTTTTAATTAACAGAATGATTTAGTCCAAATAACATCTTCCTATAGGAATATCTGAGTGTATCGTATTAATATGTCTACGCTATATAAATTTTGTCTTTCTTAATTTATCAATAATATTAAATTTTACGTGTAAAAGCATGAAATTAAATGCAAGTTTCTATGTTCTCACATCCATTGCAAAGTAAAAGAGTTTGACGTTAAAATTAGAAGCCGTTTGCTTAGGTAACGTGCAATTTAAAAAAATTTGATTTTCCACAGATAACAGAAAACAACGTTCACGTCTTGGACCGATTCTTCCAAAGGCCATAGGCTTGACCGATCAAATTTTGGAAGGAAGACAGGAAGTCCAAAGCATGTACGGGATAAGATGGGCGCATGATTTTACAAGTGAACCATCCAAGTAGGTCAGGTCTCCTTCAGTCCTCCTCCTCAAACTTTTCGCTTTTCTTTTTATTTTTTAGTTTATTGTTTAGTGGTGAGCAAGGGTTGCTAGATCTTCCAAGGTTGAAGACAACTTGGCTTTGTTTTGTTTGTTCTGCGGAGGCTGGCTTCAGCTTTGACGATCGCACATGTTGCTCCTCTGGGGCCAATCAATCAGGTACGAAACTTCATCACCGTCAGTCAGTCAAAATTCATAAGACTAATTCAAAACGTGTCCTTCCAAGCACTGTCTTGGTTTGAGTGGAGACAAGTGAACATACTCTTACCATTTCTTTCTGCTCTCCTCCATCGAAATTAATTGTATTGTGGAAACCCACAGCTGTTGCACAAAGATAATTAAATTGTTATAATTAAATTGAATTACTTGATATCATTTACTCATGCTATTATGTAATGATACAGTTGGAAGTTTATTAATAAATGATGTTTACAATTCATAATTAACTAAAACGATATTTATATAGTAATAAATTTTAAGTCCCGACTAAATATCGTTGACTTGTGGAAATTACATCTTTATCCATGAAACAATGCTTACGACTTACGACTTCAAATAGAGCAGCCGGCAAGCTCTGGAACAAAAGATTAGAAGCTGTCCGAATGAAATAATAATTTGGTTGGTATTATCTTGGGAAATTTCTTGATGCCCAGGCCCTGTTCTCCTTCCGAAGCATCAAACTACTCCAATCACTCTCCCTCAAATTCTCCCACTGCCAAAAGCTCTTGTTCGTCGGAATCGGAGGAAATGGCCGCCACCACCAGTCTCGGCGGCGGCGGCGACGATCGGGTGATGGCCACGGCTCAGCAGATCGTCAAGAGCCTCAACACTACTAAGAACGTTCGGGAAGACATGCTGTTGATCTTCTCGAGCTTCGATAACCGCTTGTCGAACATCACCGATTTGATTAAACAGGACTCGAATTCGCTGTCTCGACTGGAGGAGGCGGAGAGGATCATTTCCCGATGGGACTCCGCCTCCCACCACTCCGCTCCCGAGTGGGAGGACTCGCGGGAGGAAACGGCCGAGTTCTTGGCCGCCATCGATGAGGTGCTGGGCTTGTTGGATGACTTGTCGATTCAGCCTGATAAAGAGACCTTGGACCGAGCTGAGATCGCCGTACAAGTTGCTATGTCGAGGTTGGAGGAGGAGTTTCGTCACATATTGATTAGTAATACTGTTCCTCTCGATGCGGAGCGATTATATGGATCGATTAGGCGGCGTTCGTTGTCTTTTGTGGGTAACGATGGTGAGATTGAAGAGGAATTTGATAGTTTTGGGGAGATAGACTGTGAGAGTACTTGTTTTCATGTGCGAGGAGCGAGTTTGTGTGATGATGTGTGCGTTGATTTGATACATATTGGAGCAGTTGAGGAGTTGAAAGAGATTGCGGAGCGGATGATTCGATCTGGGTATGAGAAGGAGTGTGTACAGGTTTATAGTAACGTTAGGAGAGATGCTTTGGATGAGTGTTTGCAGATTTTGGGAGTTGAGAAGCTGAGCATAGAAGAGGTGCAGAAGATCGATTGGAAATTGTTGGATGAGAAAATGAGGAAGTGGGTTCAGGCTCTGAAGGTTACTATCAAGGTGCTTTTGTCTGGAGAGAAGAGACTTTGTGAGCAGATCTTTGATTCCTCTGATTCGGCAAAGGAAATCTGTTTTAATGAGACTGCTAAAGGGTGTGTAATGCAGTTGTTGAATTTTGGCGAGGCAGTGGCTATTGCGAGGAGGTCATCGGAGAAACTCTTTAGGATTTTGGATATGTACGATGCTTTGCTGGATGTTCTTCCTGATTTGCAGTTGATGATTACTGATGAATTTGTGTGTAGTGAGGCTAAAGGAGTACTTGCTGGGTTGGGAGAAGCTGCAAAAGGGACTTTTGCGGAGTTTGAAAATGCTGTGCAGAGTGAAACCTCTAGAAAGCCTATGCTGGGTGGGGAGATCCATCCTCTTACACGTTATGTCATGAATTATGTGAAATTGATTGTAGATTACAATGAGACCCTCAATTCTCTTTTGGAGTGGGATGAGGATGAGGATGAATCCCATGCTTTGCCGAACGATGATGGTGATTTGGCTGGTATGACTCCCGTGGCAAGGAGGTTGATGGCCCTGCTCGCCACTTTGGAGTCTAATATTGAGGAGAAGTCGAAATTTTATGAGTATGGAATGCAATATATATTCTTGATGAATAATATCCTGTACATAGTGCAGAAAGTCAAGGATTCTGATCTTATTAAGCTTTTGGGAGACCAGTGGGTTCGCAAGCGCAGAGGCAAGATACGCCAATATGCTACTGCTTATCTTAGAGCTGCCTGGAGTAAATCTTTGGCTTGTCTGAAGGATGAAGGGATTGGCGGGAGCGTCAGTAATGTCTCCAAAGTGGCTTTGAAGGAAAGGTTCAAGAATTTTAATGCTTGTTTTGAAGAAATCTATAGGATTCAGACAGGTTGGAAAGTCCCAGATCCTCAGCTTCGCGAAGAGCTTCGAATATCTATATCTGACAAAGTATTACCAGCTTACCGTGCATTTGTGGGCAGGTTTGGGAGTCAGTTAGAAAGTGGAAAACATGCTGGGAAATACATGAAGTATACACCTGAGGATTTAGAAAATTATCTATTACATTTGTTTGAAGGAGCACCTCTTGTTCTTCACCACTTAAGAAGAAAGAGTACGTAGAATACAGAACTCTTGTAACAGGTAAGCCTGCTTTTGCAAGGATTAGAGGGCAGAGTTCACCTAAAGCCTGCTTTTGCAAGGATTAGAGGACAGAGTTCACGTAATTTATGTATCTTGATAATATGCTTTAATGTTGTTGATGTTGATGTTTTAAAGACAATTATCTGTGAAACAGTGAAAGCTACATCTTTTACATGTGATTTGGGTTCTGTACATGTACTATAGACGATAGTTTGTGCTTGTGGATTATGTCCCGGTTCATGTATTTTATTTTCATGAATCACATTCAGCATCAAAGTAAATTGTGGTGCCCATTTATAATTTGAGAACTTATTCATTGGTATAACATGCTTTATTTTGCATTCAATTACGTCGCATTTATTTATAAAATTTCCTTAAATAGTTTTAAGCTTCTACAGTTTGGTGCCCCGAATGTAGGATTGACAGTAGGAGATATATTCTGTTTTCAATTGATTTCTTTTGTTTCGGCAGAGTTTTCTCATTGTGACAATTTGAGTAATAGTATTGTAAGATATTCCAATCCATCTTGACTTACAACATGTCTTGAGAGGTCTTCAAAATGATTGAGAAGTCCATTGCAACCTTATGCAGATTCTTTTAAACAAAATGTAGAAAAACTGTTGGAGAAGATTGAATGCAGTAACTTGGTGCTTGGTGAGGTCTCCTACAAGAAAATAAACAGTTGATTGAGTGATGAATCAAGCATATGGTTTGAAAACAATTCCACGTCAAGTGATGAAGTATCCATTGGTGGAGTGTTAGGCTTCTTAAACTTTATAGGGATCAGATGATGAGAATTCTATTTCCTTAGAGGTAAAGGGGATTTGATTTGGTGGGATAATTGAAGTTCTTGATATCATACTTAAGAAAAAGTTCTTAATATCATAATTAAGAAATTAACATACGGATCAAGGAACGCATCAACTCTAATTTGAAGCATTGCTATTTAGATGCCACTAATTGTGGGAAATGATTCTCTTATAATTACGTTTTAGTGAAACAAGTTTAAGCTACCTGCGTATATTTCCAGTGTTTCGGAGTTTGGTTCCTTCCTTTCTAATCTGTTGCATAATGGTCATGGATTCTTGCTCATATATTTTGTCGGAAATCCAAGACCATTGAAATACTTTGTTTCATTTCTGTTATATGTTAATTTGGTTTGACTGATGGATCTAATAGATATTAGGTTATTGAGCATGGTTATACTTGTCTAAATTCAAATGCTTTGGTGTATGATTATGATACCTGGATAAGCTTTCGCTATGAACGGGATTCCAAAGCTTGAAAAGGGCTGAGTCATTTGCTGATGAGAGAATCAATGTAACCATCGTGGCCATCCACTGAATGTTGTGTAGCCTACTAGCGTTGGTTACAAGTTGGAGTTCTACCCTGTTATTACTTCTTAATATGAGTGACGGAAGCCTGTTAAATCAGTCGGAAAAATTCTAGTGAGTTGGTCCCATCGATGCTAAATCTTCGGATAAGTATGGCTTTGGTCTGTGATTAGATAGATTTAGTCTTGATTCAGATGTTGAAATCCAATACTCGATGCTAAATCTTCGGATAAGTATGGCCATGGCTTTGGTCTCTGATTAAGATAGATTTAGTCTTGATTCAAATGTGGATCCATTTGTCCACTAATTATAAGACTATCAAATAAGCCAACATGTTTAAGGTTACAGTTTTGGTCTCTGGTCTTAGCTTCAAATTTTGCAAAGTATGAACCGCCAAGCAAGTTAATAGAAAGCATATGCCTTGCCTGCTTCTGGTTCGTCCTTGACCTAAAATCAAAAGGGGTCAGAATACCAAACAACGTGCCGTGCCTTCTATTTCATTACAAAGGATCAGATCGGATTCAGATGGCCAAGAGACGGGGCTGTGCTTATATTGTATTTCACCGTCTATCGTCTTCCTAATCTCGAGACAAGAGATATATGTATTGTATTTCTATGAATTTTCCTCGAAAGTCATAAGAGGCTATTTAATTTTTCGAGTCGAGTTTTTAAATTTCTTTCGATTCCCTGAGTTAACTTTGCTTCAATGTTGGAGTACATTATCTTTGCATTAATGATCAATTCAAACTAAAATTATACATAGGACTAAATGTTTGCTGCAAACTGAATTCTTAATTTTTCTTTTCTATTTTTAGGGGATACTTGATTGATGGATTTATAAAATGGTTAATGAACAAGAAATAAAAAGTGAGTAGTTGGCTGTTAATCATCACTATAGGAAGAATAGTTTGATATTCTGCTTTTGATGAACCCTCCATACTTTCCATTTAGTAGAGGAATGAAACTTATTTTTTAGTAGTGATTTTTTTAAAATTATTTTTAATATTAATTAATTAAAATAATAATATTAATTCATTAATTACATTATAATTAATAAGTTACAATATAATTAATCAAAATATAATTCATTTATTAATTAAAATATTATAATTAATTAATCAAAATAAAATTAATCAAAATAATATAATTAATTAATTAATTACAATATAATTAATTAAAATATAATCCATTCATTAATTAAAATATAATTAATTAATTAATTAAAATACAATAAATTACAATATAATTAATTAAAATATAATTTATTAATTAAAATATAATTAATTAATTAGTTATAATATAATTAATCAAAATATAATTTATTCATTAATTAAAATATTATAATTAATTAACTACAATATTTCAATTAATTAATATATTGTAGTTAATTAATTATAATATAATTAATTAAAATATAATAAATTTTTATTTATCAATTTTTTTACAAACTAACCATTATCAGTGTGATGTTAATCATTCCTTCCTCTTAACTAACCATCATAATTATAATGATAATATCTATTCTCATCACTCCCTATACTCATTCTAATTCTTATTAGTATACCGTCATGCTAACCAATCGCTCCTAAGACATAACCCTTGCTCATTATTTTATACAACCTATTTCAATTTCTATTTTAAAACCTAATCCTTGCTTATTGTTATATACAATTCATTTATAATTAAAATAAAATTATACTTGCATAAGTCTCAAGGATTAATTTGTTATTCTCAGCCACCAATGGCAGAAGAAGAAGAAACAAAACCATTTATTCCGCGCAGAAAACAGAGTGAATCCTACTCGGTATACGCTTAACAAGGCATGGTTGAGTACAACTCCTTATTTTTTGACTTCATCACATGCTCCGTACATGATTAAAGGTGAACCAAAAGGACAGAGAGAAAAGGTAAACTAATTACAAAGGAGGTTCACCTATGTTACAATCAAGTCTATGATTATTTTGCCAAAACCAGGAAATCATTAGTTACATAAGCAATGACCAGATACTGTTCTTGACACCTCTTAAACTCTGGTATTGGAGGGCAGGGGCAGAAACCCATCAAAGAAATCACCAAAGTAACCACGAGGCTCATGTACCAACCTTGAGATGATATCCCTTAGAGTGACCACGCCTTCCAGGTTTCCAGCATTGTCTACAACATATACCCGATGAATTCTTTTGGAGTCCAGCTTCAAAATCAACTCTTTCATAGTATCACGTCTCGTACACGTGACCATTCCGTTAACAATAGGCGAGGTTTCATCATGTTCCTTCAAGTAGCTTCTAACTGCTGTCAAAAAGTTCTTGGCTGTGATAGACCTGACAAAATGCTGAAAACTGAGTGCTTGGAAAGGAAAAGGTTGGTACAAGGGATGCATTTCATTCAGACAGAACTACAGTAAATTTATTTGTTGGTGCCAAATCCAAAGACATCAAGCAACTGAAGTGCAGATAGACTATATTAAGTAATTTCTTTAGTTTGATTGACGAGCTTTGGTAAGAAAACCAATGTCGACCTCAAAGGTTTTTTAAGATTTGGCCCCCTTAAAAATTCAGTAGCCAAAAGTGTAATCAGATTTCATATATAAGCCAAAATTCATAAAAACAAAGTGAAACACAAATTACAGAATAGGTGGATAATCAAGATGGTTCCTCGTGCAAAACACGCCTAGTTCCAGTGCTGCCAATGAATCCATCTGAGATATACAAGTTCCAACGCTAGTGAACTTTCCAACAACAGGTAATCAATTGGAGGCAGCTCCCAAATACCAGCCATGTTATCAATTTTTGATATTAGTCATTATGTTTAATATGCTATGCAAGGTCTTCAAAGACCTTCAACATGAAGCATGCAACATTACAGAGTTGAGAGCCAAATGAAGCAAAATGTTCCACAGAAACTGCATACCTATATTCACGGTAGATCTCAGGTGCAGTCAAAAGAAACTGAACATCTATTAAACTTATGTTGCCCACTGTCTTTCCGGTTTCCTTCTCAACAACAGGTAATCCTCCAATCTTCTTTTTCCTCATCAGCTTAAATGCTTGGAGAACTGGCTCATCTTCGTGCACCTAAAATTGATTATAAGTTACTAATAGAACGTTGTAAATAACAAGTCGTTTGTTCGAAAACTATAAAACAAGAGACTTGATAAGTCATGAATGTGAACAGAACATGCTCAGAACTAACATTAACCATTCAAATATATTCCTTTAATTCAATTTGTCTTTGTGGTCAGAACAGTTATATTTTAGTTCACATAATGAATAGTATCCACGCATACCTTAATCATTTGATTAGAAGAAGTGAGGGGAAGACCAACTTCAGAAAGTGTCTTAGTTCCCCAGCTTTCAAACCACTGAAGCCCCACACATTCAGCTAGCATGTGAATAACAGCTGATTGAGTGACGATGTTATCAATCTTCCCTTCCCCAAGATCAACAATAGGAATACTCTTCATTTTGTACTTAGAAAGCAATAACATCATTGTCAAGAAGGAGTTTGATTTCTGTAATGCGAGAAACGGTGCCCAGCGGAATGATCCGGAGATGTCACGCACCTGTATTGTAAAGCAAACAGTGCGAGATTGACCACACCTTAAGAAAAAGAAAACTAAATGACTTGGGATCAACAAAGCTCTGTATCAAGATCAAGGAATGCAGTATAACCTTTGTGCTCTTGTAGAATTCAGAAGCTGTTAGAACCTCAAAAAAGCTTCCAGACGTTACAGTAGCATCATCAGGACTCAATACCTCAGGTCCTATTGCCCTAGACATTCCATTAGTAGCCAGTTGAACTGCACTGGGAGAATTCGGGCTTCTAGGAGATGGAGGTTCCGACTGTAAAAAATCACAAATACATCATTTAAGTTCAACAGGCAGGCTAAATAGCGCAAGAGGTATGAACTATCACTAAAAGAAATAAATTCTAAGAATTTGGTTTCCTAGTCTCCATTACGAATGTGCATACAAGTTTTGACACATCATAATTAGACAAGAAAAATTCGGGAAATTTGGTTTATTTTCATCTTCTGGAAACAAAAGAAAAAAACCATTCTCTACGCCATGGATCCACATATCAAATTTACAAGACTAACTGATATAAGCATTCTTGTTTTCCTTCGTCATTGACATAACCAAATACCGGAAGGAAGCAGAGATCGTATAACATTGTCTTGGTTCTACACCAACCCAAAAAGCATAGAAAACAAGCAAATCGTGTTCGTTCTGGAAAGCTGACCTGATGCAAAATCCAGACAACGATCCCAGCAAACTCCACAATTCCAAGGTATCGGTCCATCCACGTGGCATCCTCAGGAGCGTCAACATCCACCACCGGTGCACTGAGAATTTTATTCTCGGCAAGTATTTTCACCGCGTCCGCTAAACTTGTATCCGATTTTATCTCGATCACTACACGCAAACAGGTAAATTGAATACAAACGAACAAAGTCTTAATTTATTTCCACTGAAACTAAACAAAAACAACTCGAAGCATCTCAATTCATCAAAAAAGACATAAATTTAGTTTCCAACATCTTTTCCCACGTCAATCACATCGCAACCTCGACCAAGAACAACACCCCCAGCAACTTGCCAGCGTTGATTGTGATAACCCAGAACCAAAAAAAGGCAAAATTAGAAAGAAATAATAAGGAAAAAGAGTAGACCTTGAGAATCAGAATAAGGGAAAGATGAAACAGGAATACTCTCAAAGCAAGCATTGAACTTTTCACTAGGGGTCAACTGCGGTTCCATGACGTCCCATAGATCCTCAACTTTCATACCCAACCTCGCCTCTGGACTCCTCGGGCTATCCTGCGCCAAGTCACTCGTTTCTCTCACCAGTTGCTGAGTCGCCATAGCCAAAACCACACACTCGCTCCGTGTCTTTGTCTGTAAGTTTCAGAGCTGACTGTTACATGCACTGTGTTTATATATTAAAACCTTCTTCCTTTATCCTCTGCAACGCACCTCATAGTATCGTTCAATGATGAGAGATTTCATACCGTAGATAGGAGGGACCTGTACACGTGGCTGACATGATCGGGTCAAACGACGAAATCGCTTTTTCTTCTTTTTTTGTTGGTCCTGATCGGTGGGTTTCGGGAAAGGGTTTGATTAGAAAATAGTTTTGTTATCATCTTCTGAGAGAAACGCTCTTATCCGATTCTTAATGGCGGCCACGGGCGTGGCATTCTAATGTACGCTTGGGAGTGAAGTGCGCACCCTTGTTTTCGCTTTGACCTTGCTGACTAGACTCTGTTTCTTACATGTACCTGTCCGGAATCCCTGATGGATACTCATCTTGTCACAAACAACTTTAGAATTAGAAGTACGTGTACAATGGAATATCAACATCACAATTTTAAATTTAATTAATAAATTCTTTAAATGAGTTATTTGAAACTCATAAAATATTTTTTATGAAATTTAAAAATGATTTAAATTTTAATTCAAATGATGTGATATTAAAATTGATTTGATCATATCATAAACATAAAATTAAAGAAAAATATAAATTTACTAAATTAAGTTTAATTTAGCCGACTTTATTGTTCAACCCTAATTTTAGGTTGCCCTAATTGGTTTTTACACGGGTCTCTAGGACCGGCCGATAGTCCGCCGGCCAGGACGGTCGGAGAGTGGGAACACTGCTAACTGACTTGATTCCACCCATGGCTCCTGAGTCCTGTCATGGTTAAAATATAATCCAAAAGCCGGAAGAGTTGCGTATTCTGTGAAAACAGTGGTCTAAGCGACGTCCATGGAATTAAAACAGTCTAATCTATGAGCTGGCACAGTGGTCGAAGATATCTCTAGTTATTACTTTCTACGGGGCCTTTCACTTCTTGTAATTGGACAAGTGACTCTCTGGCTTTTGTCCCACGTTTGTCCTTTCTGTTAATTAAAGTCTTGTTTATCCAACTGAAGTCCCGTCAGTCTATTCTGTCCCGTATGGAAACTTGTGGAGTAAATAATCTAATGATGACATGTTTCAAAATTAGAGGGAATATGAGGGGTGCTTTACACAAAGCTAATAAAAGTAATTATAAAAAATGTAAGATCTCATGTTCAAAGAGTTCATCCATCCAGGTAACTCCTTATATAAAGTAGGCATTGGGTCTCTTTTAAGGGAGATTAAATTATAATTTATTCCTCTATAATTTTATCGGGCTAGAATGTAGGGACACTTAGGATGGACGATTTTATCTTTTGAATGCAAAGACATCCAAAAAGTCCTATCTCATTTTTTACACTTTTCTTAAAAAATATATCGTAGATTAGCTTGGCTTGACTTATTAGTAATTTGTCGAATCGAATCATGAGTTAACTTATCTTAATTTGTCAGGTTACACGCTTGGTAGCTTGAGGTCAAGCTGGGCCAAGAGTAACTTGGGCCTGGCTTAACTTATTGACATCTCTAAAAATAAGAATATCATATTGGACTTTTATAGATTTTTTATTGAGTATTATTGTTCATGTTAGGTTATGAAGGGCTTTTAATTGGTTAAATTTAAGATATGTAGTATTAAATTTTTACTCAAGATGCTTATATTAGTTATCATTTATTTTAATTATATGAATTAAGGTTAAATATATTGGTTCTCTAGTAATTTAATTTTTTTATTTTAACTTTGATATCTTGAAAATCATCATTGATGTTTTTATGATATTCTTTAATTATTATACAATTGTATATGCTCTCTCTTCATTTTGTTACTTCCTTTATTTTTATTTTAAAAATTTTCAAATTCTAATGATGTTATAAGACATCAATTTGAAATTATCAATGGTGAAATATTAAATGGATATGACCAAATTTTTATGTGATAATTAAATAATATTATAAAATAAATAATCAATTTTCAAAATATAAAATTGAAGTAAAAAGGATTAAATTATAAGATGTATAGTAAAAAGGATTAAATTATAAGATGTATAATACACTTAATACAGCTTATTAATGGTTCTATTACTTTGGGACTCGAAGGGAATTTGGTAGTACGAGTCTTATTTTTTAAAATGAAAATATCAATATTTATTTTTTATTCTCTTTTTATATGCAAATCCATCATTTTATTTTATTTTATTATTATTCAATTTCAATTTAAATATATTCATTTAAATCAATTTCTATTTAGTTGCATTCAATAAATTTTTAATTTTGAATTGAATTTCTACATCAGTATTTGTTTTAATTTTGGTTAATTAATTTTTGCTATGGTGTCCTTGTTAATTTTGACGAAAGGGGAAAAATAAGTGAAAAATAAGGAATTGATAATGACAACTAGGTAATCGAGCACTTAGATCATTTTCTAAGGTTTCCTTATTTTATGACAAATTTTAGGAATTAGTAAAATGAAATTAAAAAAAGAAAAAGAGAGCAAATGTTGAAAGTGTGGATCAACGGGTTTTTATTGATTGACTAAATCCATTAATAGATGACCACATGTAAGGCTTGGTCAGATTGGGTCAAAATGTTGGAACTCGAGCCTAGTTTGAGGTTAAATCGAGCCTAAAGTGGTGAGTCGGAGTCTAAGCTTGAGCCCGAGATCAATTAGGCTAGAGACAACCCTAGCTTGAGTTCGGCATAACCAATTTTTTTAAAATTAAAAAACATGTCGCTTTGTTTCGAAGTGTTGAGCCTTGAGCCAAGTTGCTTATGCCAAATCGGGCGTAAAAAAATTAGACCTAAGGATCGATTAATTCAACCCTGGCCAGTTTATTTTGAGTCATTTTAAGCCGAGTCCTAGTCTTTTTGCTATCCTTAACTAGTAGTGTTTTGGTCATTTTGTCCTTCCTTTTGTTTATCCTAGACCAACAAATTCAAAAAAAGGAAAAATAATGCCTTGTTATTGATTTTCACAACTTTGAGCTTACCCCTTTCACTTTCTTTGTTTTGGTCAAAAACGGAGTTTCCTTGCTTAAAAATGGAGTTTCCTTGCTTAAAAATTTTAGGACGCCTTCCTCTTTTTCTGTAGTTTTTCCCTCATCATTGAATCCTTTCCTTCACATTGATATCACACAAATTCTTTTTTTCTCCACAATTTGCTTCTCTCAGAAAACCCATAGCCTCTGGTCTTCAACGTTTGTCCTCCCGCATTTTCTTTGTTTTTATGGAAGATATATTCATCAAAGAAAGTATGTGCATCTGCAAAGGGGCATACTCTAGTCAAGAGAATGATACACCAAGTCCAAAAATTCCATATGTCCTAGGGATGGACATAAACATCCAAAAGCCCAAAAGACGGGGTTCTCCTATTAAACCCCTACACTAAGTACCCCAAAAATTCATAATTAGCCAAGTGACCCAATAGAACAAGTAAAACACCCTTGTTTATACAATCTTATCCCTTAGAAAAAAAACTCAAATCTCTCAGCCCAATTAGTGGAATAAGGGGATGTGAGGCTAGAGGGGAGAAAGGCCCAGCAGTAATCTTTTAGCCCAGCAATAGCCCACACGTGGGAGGATCCCAATAGTCCAATACATTCCACTGTTGAAAGGTTCCACGGCATCGTTTCCCTTCCTCATGTGCGACGACATTCAATCCCAGCATAATTGGTTAAGCCCATCAAATGCCAAGCGGCGTCGTTCCAAAGCAAACGTATACATCACTCCAGACCACAACGGAAGTCTCCAAGGCAAACAACGCCTTCACCCCGCATTCGTCTTAGCCAGGCATGCACGCATAGACGTACCAGTAGTAGTACTGCCCATTCCATGCCCAAAACTAGCAGTCACTAGGGAAGGAGGTCCTAGCGAATGTAATAATGCACTCGGTGAGGCTAACCCTGAAAAAGTCCAAGGCTAAGCACAAAAACCAGAGAAAAAATTGTAAGATTTTTTAAAAAAGGTTTTTCCACTCCCTCCTCAAGGTTCCCAAAGCATGCAGAGACTATAATGTAGTGTCTGCATGCTATTTGAATCCGAGGAGAAAGACAGATAAGGATACAAGCTAAAGAAAGCAGTTCTGCTAATAAAAACCAATCAGTTCCAGCACGCCCCTTCCTCAAAGTCCAGACACCGTGCAGTATGAACATCAGGTAGACCTTACTCTGTCAATCCACAGCTCCTTAGGCGAAACCATTTCCAGCACAGGCATCCCCTCCCGCTTCATGCCAAGGCAGCAGTATTCCATCCCAGGGTACACTCTCAGAGGACGTTCCAAGCGCCGACAAATGTTGGTATTTAGAAAACTCCATCACTCTAAGTAAAGAAGCCATCTTCGAGTCCAAAACGACGTCGAGTCACACCAGCTTTAAAACGGGGCCAATCAACACAGAGGGGGCCACTCTAAGTACTACTGCCCAAAATGTCATCGTGCCATTCTAGCACTAAACGACATCGTTTCCAGGCCCAGTAATGATACCACCTTCAAACGAGATCGTCCTACTACATAGGAAGCTACTGTAAGGAAAACGACATCATTTTAACCCAAATAGAAACCTTCACACTCCCAATCTATGCAGCATTGGTTTTTAGTCTTCCATCCGTCGACGTTTTACACCAAGCCATCAGCTCCTTCATTCCGCATTCCAGCCTAAGCCAGGTTGTCTAGTACCTGCAATGCGACACCGTGCAATGAACTACAAACGACAACGTTTAACAACTCAAGAGACTCCACCTATCTCGATCTAAAACGACTTCATTACTCCCCCCCTCCTCAAGGTTCCCAAAGCATGCAGAGACTATAATGTAGTGTCTGCATGCTATTTGAATCCGAGGAGAAAGACA
>JAOSBK010055904.1:0-16763 GCA_027568895.1 Erythroxylum shatona
TAAAAATGAGTTTTGGGATTTTAGATAATGTATAAGAATATGATTAAGAATTGAGTGTTTGTTTATGGATGAATTTCTAAGATGGGAAATAAGATTGTTGTGTATGAGTTTGATTAATGAATGAAAGAAAGGAAAAAAAATATTTATACTGGATTTGGAATGTCTTAAGGTTTCCAACGCAACGCTTTTTCCTAAGTGTATGTTATCGGATGTCGGTACTTGTGTTTTAGTTCGAATGCTTCATTTGTTTGGTTTGTTTCCGAGCCAATTCGATTTGACTTCTTTTATATGCTTTGATTTCAAGTTTGCTTTCGATTCGTAATCGATAATTTGATTCGTGTTCGCTTCGCATTTTGATTTGTTTCCGCCTTATATTTCTGCTTCGGTTTCTTCGCTTTACAATTCGATTTTGCTTTTGCTTTTGTTTTCGCTTGCCGACTGATTTGCTTCGATTCGTTTGCATTTTGTTATTCAATTCGCCTTCGAATTCGATTTATCCAATTTGAATTCACTTCGTCTTCGTATCCGTTTCCCGTTTTTCGGTTGGGATCTGGTTTCCAGATCGAGTCCCAACACGAAAAGTCACATTCCAAATCCTGTTTAGGAAACGTCATGAAAATGTCACGAACAGCCACATTCTGCGACGTTATTTTGAAATGTCATGAATATGTCACGAAAAGTCAAATTCTGCGATGTTTTTTGAAAACGTCATGAAAATGTCACGAAAAGTAACATTCCGCGATGTTTTTTGGAAACGTCATGAAAATGTCAGTAAAAGTCACATTCCGACACGTTTTTTGGAAACATCATGAAAATGTCACGAAAAGTCCCAATCCGCCACGTTTTTTGGAAACGTCATAAAAATGTCACGAAAACTCCCATTCCGCGACATTTTCTCGAAAAGTCATGAAAATTTCACAAAAAGTCCCATTTCGCGACGTTATTTGGAAACATCAGGAAAATGTCACAAAAAGTCACATTCTGCGACGTTATTTGGAAACGTTATGAAAATGTCACAAAAAGTCACATTCCGCCACATCTTTTAGAAACGTCATGAAAATGTTACGAAAAGTCCCATTCCTCGATGTTTTTTGGAAACATCATGACAATTTCGCGAAAAGTCACATTACGGGATGTTTTTTTAAATCTTATGAAAATGTCACGAAAAGTCAAATTCTACAATGTTTCTTAGAAACGTCATGAAAATGTCACGAAAAGTCACATTCAAAGACTTTTTTTTAAACGTCATAAAAAAGTTACGAAAAGTCACGTTTTGCGACGTTTTTTGGAAACGTCATGAAAATGTCACGAAAAGACACATTTCGTGACGTTATTTGGAAACCTCATGAAAATGTCACGAAAAGTCACATTCTGCGACATTTTTTGGAAACGTCATGAAAATGTCACGAAAAATCACATTTCGCAATATTTTTTGGAAGCGTTATGAAAATATCACGAAAAGTCACATTCCCCAATGTTTTTTTGCAAAAGTCATGAAAATGTCACGAAAAGTCACATTCTGCAATGTTTTTTGGAAACATCATGAAAATGTCACGAAAAGTCACATTCTGCGACATACTTTGGAAGCATCATGAAAATGTTACAAAAAGTCACATTCCGTAATGTTTTTTGGAAATGTCATGAAAATGCCATGAAAAGTCACATTCCTCGACGTTATTTGGAAATGTCATGAAAATGTCACGAAAAGTCACATTTCGTGACGTTTTTTGGAAACGTCATGAAAATGTCACAAAAAGTCACATTCCGCAATGTTTTTTGGAAACGTCATGAAAATGTCTCGAAAAGTCACATTCTGCGACATTTTTTGGAAACATCACAAAATTGTTACAAATAGAAGCATTCCGTCACATTTTTCAGAAACGTGATGAAAATGTCGGAAAAAGTCACATTCCGCGATGTTTTTTAGAAACGTCATGAAAAGTCACATTTCGCGACGTTTTTTGGAAACGTTATGAAAATGTCACAAAAAGTCACATTCCGCCACATTTTTTGGAAATGTCATGAAAATGTCACGAAAAGTCCCATTCCACGACGTTTTTTGGAAACATCATAAAAGTTTCACGAAAAGTTACATTACAACGTTTTTTAAATCATATGAAAATGACAAGAAAAGTCACATTCTGTAATGTTTTTAGAAATACCATGAAAACGTCACGAAAACTCACATTCCAACACTTTTTTTAAATGTTATAAAAATGTCATGAAAAGTCACATTCCGCGACGTTTTTTGCAAACTTCATAAAAATGTCACGAAAAGTCACATTCCGCGACGTTATTTGGAAACGTCATGAAAAAATCACGTAAAGTCACATTCCGCGACGTTTTTTGAAAATGTCATGAAATTTTCATGAAAAGTCACATTCCCCAACTTTTTTGGGAAATGTCATGAAAATGTCACGAAAAATCACATTTCGCAACGTTTTTTGGAAACATCATGAAAATGTCACGAAAAGTCACATTTCCTAGCGTTTTTTGGAAATGTCATAAAAATGTCAAAAAAAGTTACATTCCACAATGTTTTTTGGAAATGTTATGAAAATGTCAGAAAAAAGTCACATTACGCCACATTTTTTGGAAATGCCATGAAAATGTCACGAAAAGTCCCATTCCGTGATGTTTTTTTAAATCATATGAAAATGTTAAGAAAAGCCACATTCCACAACGTTTTTTAGAAACGTCATGAAAATGTCACGAAAAGTCACATTCCAAGGCTTTTTTTTTTAAGTCATAAAGATGTCACGAAAAGTCATATTCTGGGACGTTTTTTGGAAACGTCATGAAAATGTCACTAAAAGTCACATTCCGTGACATTATTTGGAAACGACATCAAAATGTCATGAAAAGTCACATTCCACGATGTTATTTCGAAACGTCATGAAAATTTCACGAAAAGTCACATTCCCCAACTTTTTTTGGAAATGTCATGAAAATGTCACGAAAAATCACATTTCGCAACGTTTTTTGGAAACGACATGAAAATGTCACGAAAAATCACATTTTGCAACGTTTTTTGGAAACATCATGAAAATGTTAAGGAAAGAACGATTCCGCAATATTTTTTGAAAATGTCACAAAAAATCACATTCCTCGATGTTTGTTCGAAATGTGATGTCAATGTCCTGAAAAGTCAAATCCCAAGACACTTTTAAATGTCGTGAAAAGTCACAGTCCGCATCGTTTTTTGGAGACATCATCAAAAAGACACGAAAATTCAAATTCCAATACTTTTTTTTAAACCTCATGAAAATGTCACGAAAAGTCACATTTCGCGACATTTTTTGAAAACATCATGAAAATTTCACGAGAAGTCACATTCCGCGACGTTTTTTTAAATCATATGAAAATGTCACAAAAAGTCACATTTTGCAACATTTTCTAGAAATGTTATGAAAATGTCACGAAAAGTCACATTCCAAGACTTTTTTTAAACGTCATAAAAATGCCACGAAAAGTCACATTCTGAGATGTTTTTTGGAAACGTCATGAAAATGCCACGAAAAGTCACATTCCATGACATTTTTTGGAAATGTCATGAAAATGTCACGAAAAGTCACATTTCAAGACTTTTTTTAAACGTCATAAAAATGTCACGAACCTCATATTCCGCGACATTTTTTGGAAATGTCATCAAAATATCACGAAAAGTCACATTCCGCGACGTTGTTTGGAAACGTCATGAAAATGTCACAAAAAATCACATTTCGAGACGTTACTTGGAAACGTCATGAAAAAGTCATGAAAAGTCACATTCCACGACGTTATTTGGAAACATCATGAAAAAGTCACGAAAAGCCACATTCCGCAACGTTATTTCGAAACATCATGAAAATGTCACAAAAAGCCACATTCCACGATGTTATTTTGAAACAACTTGAAAATGTCACGAAAAGCCACATTCTGAGGCGTTATTCTGAAACGTCATGAAAATGTCACTAAAAGCCACATTCTGTGATGTTATTTTGGAACGTCATGAAAATGTCACGAAAAGTGACATTCCGCGACGTAATTTTGAAATGTCAAGAAAAAGTCACAAAAAGACACATTCTGCGATGCTTTTTGAAAACGTCTTGAAAATGTGACAAAAAGTCAAATTCTGCCACATTTTTTATAAACGTAATGAAAATGTCACGAAAAGTCCCATTCTGCGACGCTTTTTGGAAACATCATGAAAATTTCACGAAAAATCACATTCTGCGACGCTTTTTTAAATCTTATGAAAATGTCACAAAAAATCAAATTCCGCAATGTTTTTTTACAAACGTCAAGAAAATGTCATGAAAAGGCACATTTCAAGACTTTTTTTAGACGTTATAAAATTGTCACAAAAAGCCACATTCCGCGATGTTTTTGGGAAACGTCCTGAAAATCTCACAAAAATTCACATTCCACGACATTATTTGAAAATGCCATAAAAATGTCACAAAAAGTCACATTCTACAACATTATTTGAAAATATCATGAAAACTTCACGAAAGTCACATTCCGCGACATTATTTGGAAGCATCCAAAAAATGTCACAAAAATTCCCATTCCTCGATGTTTTTAGAAATGTCATGAAAATTTCATGGAGAGTCACATTCCACGACGTTTTTTTAAACCATATGAAAATGTCACAAAAAGTGAAATTCTGCAACAATTTTTGGAAACATCATGAAAATGTCACAAAAAGTCACATTCCCTAACTTTTTTGGAAATTTCATGAAAATGTCACGAAAAGTAACATTACGCAATGTTTTTTTGAAACGTCATGAAAATTTCACAAAAAGTCACATTCTGCGATATTTTTTGGAAACATCACGAAAATGTTAGGAAAAGAAGCATTTCGCAGCATTTTTCAAAAACGTCATGAAAATGTCACAAAAGTCACGTTCCTCGATGTTCCTTGGAAACGTCATGAAAACATCACGAAAAGCCATATTATGCAACATTTTTTGGAAACGTCATGAAAATATCACGAAAAGTAAAATCCCAAAACTTTTTTTAAACGCCATGAAAATGTCAAGAAAGTTCACAGTCTGCACAGTTTTTTGAAAACATCGTGAAAAAGTCACGAAATGTCACATTCCAATACTTTTTTTAATTGCCATGAAAATGTCATGAAAAGTCACATTCTGCGACTATTTTTGGAAACGTCATGAAAATGTCACGAAAAGTCACCTTCCGTGACGTTTTGTGGAAATGTCACGAAAAGTCACATTCTGCGACACTTTTTGGAAACATAATGAAAATTTCACGAAAAGTCACATTTCGCAACGCTTTTTAAATCTTATGTAAATATCACGAAATGTCACATTCGCAACGTTTTTTAGAAACGTCATGAAAATGTCACGAAAAGCCACATTCCAAGATTTTTTCTAAGCGTCATAAAAATATCACGAAAAGTCACATTCCGCAACGTTTTTTGGAAACATCATGAAAATGTCACGAAAAGTCACTTTCCTCGATGATTTTTGGAAACGTCTGAAAAAGTCCCGAAATGTCACATTCCGTGAAGTTATTTGGAAACATCATGAAATTGTCACGAAATTTCACATTCCACGCGTTATTTGGAAACGTCATGAAAATGTCACGAAAAGTCACATTCTGCGACATTATTTGGAAACATCGTGAAAATGTCACGAAAAGTCACATTCGCGATGTTTTTTGGAAACATCATGAAAATTTCATGAAGATTCACATTACACGACTTTTTTTAAATCTTTTAAAAATGTCACAAAAAGTCATAGTCCGCAACGTTTTTTAGAAACGTCATGAAAATGTAACAAAAAGCCACATTCCAAGACTTTTTTTAAACTACATAAAAATGTCACGAAAAGTCACATTCCGTAAAGTTTTTTGGAAATGTCATGAAAATATCACAAAAAGTCACATTCCATGACATTTTTTGGAAACGTCATGAAAAAGTCTCAAAAAATCACTTTCCGTGAAGTTATTTGGAAACGTCATGAATGTCACATTCTGCAATGTTATTTGTAAACGTCATGAAAATGTCATGAGAAGTCACATTCTGCGACTTTCTTGGAAACGTCGTGAAAATGTCATGAAAAGTAACATTCCACGACGTTATTTGGAAACGTCATGAAAATGTCACGAAAAGTCACATTCCGCGATGTTATTTGGAAATGTCATGAAAATACCACGAAAGGTTAGATTCCGCAACGTTATTTGGAAACGTCATGAAAATGTCACAAAAAGTCACATTCCGTGACATTTTTTGGAAATGTCAAGAAAAAGTCACAAAAAGCCACATTCCGCGATTGTCACGAAAAATCACATTCCTCGACGTTATTTGGAATTGCCTTGAAATTGTCACGAAAAATCACATTTCGCTACATTTTTTGGAAACGTCAATAAAATGTCACCAAAATCCACATTCCGTGACGTTATTTTGATACGTCTTGAAAATGTCACGAAAAGTCACATTCTGCGATGTTTTTTGGAAAGGTCATGAAAATGTCACGAAAAGTAACATTCCACGACGTTATTTGGAAACGTCATGAAAATGTCACGAAAAGTCACATTCTGCGATGTTGTTTGGAAATGTCATGAGAATCTCCCGAAAAGTCAGATTCTGCGATGTTATTTGGAAACGTCATGAAAATGCCACGAAAAGTCACATTCCGCGATGTTATTTGGAAATGTCATGAAAATATCACGAAAAGTCAGATTCCACGACGTTATTTGGAAACGTCATGAAAATGTCACGAAAAGTCACATTCCGCGACATTTTTTATAAACGACATGAAAATGTCATGAAAAGCCACATTCCGCGACGTTATTTTGAAACTTTATAAAAATGTCATGAAAAGCCAAATTCTGCAATGTTTTTTGGAAACGTCATGAAAATGTCACGAAAGGTAACATTACGCAACATTTTTTTGAAATGTTATGAAAATGTCACAAAAAATCACATTCTGCCACGCTTTTCGGAAGCGTCATGAAAATGTCATGAAAAGTCCCAATCCGCGACGTTTTTTGGAAACATCAAGAATATTTCATGAAAAGTCACATTTCGTGACGTTTTTTAAATCCTCTGAAAATGTCACGAAAAGTCACATTCTGCAACACTTTTTAGAAAAGTCATGAAAATGTCACGAAAAGTCAAATTCCAAGACTTTTTTTAAAATGTCATGAGAAGTCACATTCTGCGATGTTTTCTGGAAACATCATGAAAACATCACGAAAAGTAACATTCCACGACGTTATTTGGAAACGTCATGAAAATGTCCCGAAAAGTCATATTCTGCGATGTTATTTGGAAATTTCATGAAAATATCACAAAAAGTCAGATTCTGCAACGTTATTTGGAAACGTCACGAAAATGTGACGAAAAGTCACATCTGCGACATTTTTTTGGAAACGTCATGAAAATGTCACGAAAAGCCACATTCTGCGACGTTATTTTCAAACGTCATGAAAATGTCATGAAAAGTCAAATTCTGCGATGTTTTTTGGAAATGTCATGAAAATGTCACGAAAAGTAACATTCCGCGATATTTTTTGGAAACGTCATGAAAAAGTCACAAAAAGTCACATTCTGCCACGTTATTTGAAAACGTCACAAAAATGTCACAAAAAGTCACATTCCGCTACGTTATTTGGAAATGTCATAAAAATGTGACGAAAAGTAACATTCCGCGATATTTTTTGGAAACATCATGAAAATTTCACAAAAAGCCACATTCCACGATGTTATTTTGAAACGTCAAGAAAATGTCCCGAAATATCACATTCTGCGATGTTTATTGGAAACATCATGAAAATGTCACGAAAAGTAACATTCCGTGATGTTTTTTGGAAATGTCAAGAAAATGACACAAAAAGTAACATTCCGCCATGTTTTTTGGCAAGGTCATGAAAATGTCACGAAGAGTTCCATTCCGCGACATTTTTTAAAAACAACATGAAAATTTCACAAAAAGTCGCTTTTTGCAATGTTTTTTAAATCTTAGGAAAATGTCACGAAAAGTCACATTCCACGACGATTTTGGAAACATCATGAAAATGTCCTAAAAAGTAACTTTTCGTGAAGTTATTTGGAAACCTCATAAAAATGTCACGAAAAATCACATTTCGTGATGTTATTTGGAAACGTCATGAAAATGTCACGAAAAGTCACATTACATGATGTTATTTGGAAATGTTATGAAAATGTCCCGAAAAAACACATTCTGCGACGTTATTTGGAAACGTCATGAAAATATCACGAAAAGCCACATTTCGTGACATTTTTTGGAAATATCATGAAAATGTCATGAAAAGCCACATTCCACGACGTTATTTTGAAACGTCATGAAAATGTCTTAAAAAGTCACGTTCTGTGATGTTTTTTGGAAACGTCATGAAAATGTCACGAAAAGTAACTTTCTGCGACATTATTTGGAAATGTCATAAAAATGTCACGAAAAGTCATATTGCACGACGTTATTTGGTAACATCATGAAAATGTCACGAAAAGTCCCATTTTGTGACATTTTTTGGAAACATAATGAAAATTTCACGAAAAGTGACATTCCACGATGTTTTTTTAAATCTTATGAAAATGTCACAAAAAGTCACATTCCGCAACATTTTTTTGAATCTTAGGAAAATCTCACGAAAAGCCAAATTTCGCAACATTTTTTAGAAATATCATGAAAACTCACATTCTGTAACGTTTTTTGGAAACGTCATGAAAATGTCACGAAAAGTCACATTCCACGACGCTTTTTGGAAACGTCATGAAAAAGTCCCAAAAAGTCACTTTTCACGAAGTTATTTGGAAACGTCATAAAATTGTCACGAAAAGTCACATTCCGCAACATTATTTGGAAATGTCATAAAAATGTCACAAAAAGTCACAATCCATGACGTTATTTGGAAATGTCTTAAAAATATCACAAAAAGTCACATTCCACGATGTTGTTTCAAAACGTCATGAAAATGTAAGAAAATGTCACAAAAAGTAACATTCTACGATATTTTTTGGAAACGTCATGAAAATGTCACTAAAAGCCACATTCCGCAATGTTATTTTCAAACGTCATGAAAATATCACGAAAGTCACATTCTACGATGTTATTTGGAAACGTCTTGAAAATGTCATGAAAAGCCACATTCCACGACGTTTTCTGGAAACGTCATGACAATGTCACGAAAAGTCACATTTCGCGTCACGAAAAGTTACATGCCATAATGTTTTTTGGAAACATCTTGAAAGGGTCACAAAAAATTACATTCCATGACGTTCTTTGGAAATGTCATGAAAATGTCACAAAAAGTCACATTCCGCATCACGAAAAGTCACATTCCATAATGTTTTTTGGAAACATCCTAAAAATGTCACAAAAAGTTACAATTCATCACATTATTTGCAAACACCATGAAAATGTCACAAAAAGTCACATTCCTCAACATTTTTTACAAACGACATGAAAATGTTACAAAAAATCACATTCTATAACATTTTTTAGAAACGTCATGAAAAAGTCCTGAAAAGTCACTTTTCGCGAAGTTATTTGGAAATGCCATGAAATTGTCACGAAAAGTCACATTGTGCGACGTTATTTGGGATCGTCATGAAAATGTCACGAAAAGTCACATTCCACGATGTTATTTGAAAATGTCTTGAAAATGTCACGAAAAGTCACATTTCGTGACGTTATTTGGAAACGTTATGAAAATCTAAGAAAATGTCACGAAAAGTCACATTCCGCGACATTTTTTGGAAACATCATTCAATCACGTAAAGCCACATTCCGCAACGTTTTCTTGAAACGTGATGAAAATGTCACGAAAAGTCCCATTCCGCTATGTTTTTTGAAAACATCAAGAATATTTAACGAAAAGTCACATTCCGTGATGTTTTTTTAAATCCTATGAAAATGTCACGAAAGTCACATTCTACATCCTTTTTTAGAAAAGTCATGAAATGTCACAAAAAGTCAAATTCCAAGACTTTTTTTAAAATGTCATAAAAATGTCATGAGAAGTCACATATTGCGATGTTTTCTGGAAACGTCACGAAAAGTAACATTCCACGATGTTATTTGGAAACGTCATAAAAATGTCCCGAAAAGTCACATGATGTGATTTTATTTGGAAATGTCATTAAAAAACCAAGAAAAGTCAGATTCCACGACATTATTTGGAAACCTCATGAAAATGTTAGGAAAAGTCACATCTGTGACATTTTTTGGAAACGTCATGAAAATGTCACGAAAAGCCACATTTCGCGACGTTATTTCGAAACGTCATGAAAATGTCATCAAAAGTCAAATTTTGCGATGTTTTTTGGAGATGTCACAAAAAGTAACATTCTGCGACATTTTTTGGAAAAGTCATGAAAAAGTTACAAAAAGTCACATTCTACCACATTTTTTGAAAACGTCATGAAAATGTCATGAAAAGTCCCATTCTGCGACTTTTTTGAAAACATCAAGAATATTTCACAAAAAGTCACATTTCGCGACAATTTTTTTAAATCTTATGAAAATGTCACGAAAATTCACATTCCGCAATGTTTTTTAGAAACGTCATAAAAATGTCACGAAAAGTCACTTTCCACGACTTTTTTTGGAAACGTCATGAAAATATCACGAAAAGTCACATTCCACGACATTTTTTGGAAACGTCATGAAAAAGTCTCGAAAAGTCACTTTCCACGAAGTTATTTGGAAATGTCACGAAAAATCACATTCCGCGACGTTATTTGGAAACGTCATGAAAATCTCATGAAAAGTCACATTCCTTAACGTTATTGTGAAATGTCATGAAAGTGTCACAAAAACTCACATTCCGTGTCGTTGTTGGGAGACATCATGAAAATGTCACGAAAAATCTCATTCAGTGACATTTTTTGAAAACGTCATGAAAATGTCACGAAAAATCACACTCTGCAATGTTTTTTGTAAAAGTCATGAAAATGTCACGAAAAGTTACATTCCGCGACGTTATTTGAAAATGTCCCAACAAGTCACATTATGCGACGTTATTTGGAAACGTCATGAAAATGTCACGAAAAGTCCCATTCCTCGAAATTTTGTCGAAACATCATGAAAATTTCACGAAAAGTCACATCCCACAACATTTTTTAAATCCTACGAAAATGTCACGAAACGTCACATTCCGTAACGTTTTTTAGAAACGTCATCAAAATGTCAAGAAAAGTCACATTCCAAGACATTTCCTAAATGTCACGAAAAGTCACATTTTGCGACTTTTTTGGAAACGTCATGAAAATGTCACGAAAAGTCACATTCCACGACGTTTTTTGGAAACGTGATGAAAATGTCCTGAAAAGTCACTTTCCGCGAAGTTATTTGGAAACGTGATGAAATTGTCACGAAATGTCACATTCTGCGATGTTGTTTGGAAGCGTCATGAAAATGTAACGAAAAGTCACATTTCGCGACGTTATTTGGAATTGTCTTGAAAATGGCACGAAAAATCACATTTCTCGACGTTATTTGGAAACGTCATTAAAATGTCACCAAAAGCCATAAAATGTCACCAAAAGCCACATACCGCGACATTATTTTGAAACTTCATGAAAATGTGACGAAAAGTCACATTCTGCGATGTTTTTTTGAAACGTCATGAAAATCTTGCGAAAAGTAAGACTCCACGATGTTTTTTGAAACATCATCAAAATGTCATAAAAAGTCACATTCCACCACGTTTTTTGAAAGCGTCATGAAAAGGTCACGAAAAGTCACATTCCACGATGTTATTTGAAAACGTCATGAAAATGTCACGAAAAGCCACATTTCGCGACGTTTTTGGAAACATCATGCCATTGTCACGAAAAGTCACATTCCGCGTCAGGAAAAGTCACATTCCTCAATGTTTTTTGGAAACGTCCTGAAAATCTCATGAAAGTTACATTCCGTGACGTTCTTTGGAAATGTCATGAAAATATCACAAAAAGTCACATTCCGCATCACAAAAAGTCACATTCCACAATGTTTTTTGGAAACATCCTAAAAATGTCACGAAAATTTACATTCCGTGATGTTCTTTGAAATCATCATGAAAATGTCACAAAAAATCATATTGCGCAACATTTTTTGGAAAGGACGTGAAAATGTCACAAAAAGTCAAATTCTAAAACTTTTTTTAAACGTCATGAAAATGTCTCGAAAAGTCACATTCTGCGACGTTTTTTGGAAACATCATGAAAATGTCATAAAAACTCACATTCCATGACCTTTTTTGGAAATATCATGAAAAAGTCCCGAAAAGTCACTTTCCACAAAGTTATTTGGAAACGTCATGAAAATGTCACAAAAAAGTCACATTTCGCGACGTTATTTTGAAATGTCATGAAAATGTCACGACAAGTCACATTCCGCGACGTTATTTGAAAATGTCATGAAAATGTCACGAAAAGCCACATTCCGCGATGTTATTTGAAAACGTCACGAAAAGTCACATTCTGCGACAATTTTTGGAAACGTCTTGAAAATGTCACCAAAAATCACATTCTGCGACGTTATTTTGAAACGTCATAAAATTTCACGAAAAGTCACATTCTGCGATGTTTTCTAGAAGCGCCATGAAAATGTCACAAAAAAAAACATTCTGCAACGTTTTTTGGAAACGTCATGAAAATGTCACAAAAAGTCACATTCTGCCACGTTTTTGGGAACCGTCATGAAAAGGTCACGAAAACACCCATTCTGCGATGTTTTTTGGAAACATCATGAAAATTTCAAGAAAAGACACATTCCACAACATTTTTTTAAATCTTATGAAAATGTCACGAAAAGACACATTCCGCAACGTTTTTTAGAAACGTCATAAAAATGTCCTGAAAACTCAAATTCCAAGACTTTTTTTACACGTCGTAAAAATGTCACGAAAAGACACATTCCGTAACGTTTTTTGGAAAGGTCATGAAAATGTCACTAAAAGTCACATTCCACGACGTTTTTTGGAAATGTCATAAAAAAGTCCCAAAAAGTCACTTTTTGTGAAGTTATTTGGAAACGTCAAAGTCACATTCCGCGACGTTATTTGAAAACGTCACAAAAATGTGACGAAAAGTCACATTCCGCAATGTTATTTCGAAACATCATGAAAATGTCATGAAAAGTAAAATTTTGTGACGTTTTTCATAAACGTCAAGAAAATGTCACAAAAAGTCACATTCCGCCACATTTTTTGGAAAGGTCATGAAAATGTCATGAAGAGTCCCATTCCATGACGTTTTTTAAAAACATCATGAAAATTTCATGAAAAGTCACTTTCTGCAACGTTTTTTTAAATCTTAGGAAAATGTCATGAAAAGTCCGATTCTGCAACATTTTTTAGAAATGTCGTGAAAATGTCACGAAAAGTCACATTCCATGACGTTTTTTGGCAACGTCATGAAAATGTCCTAACAAGTAACTTTTCGTGAAGTTATTTGGAAACCTCATGAAAATGTCACAAAAAATCACATTTCGTGATGTTATTTGGAAACGTCAAGAAAATGTCATGAAAAGTCACATTACGCGATGTTATTTAGAAATGTCATGAAAATGTCATGAAAAGACACATTCTGCGACGTTATTTGGAAACGTCATCAAAATGTCACGAAAAGTCACATTCCACGACTTTTTTGGAAACATCATGAAAATGTCACGAAAAGTCACATTGCGTGACGTTATTTTGAAACGTCATGAAAATGTCTTGAAAAGTCACATTCTGTGATGTTTTTTGGAAACATCATGAAAATGTCACGAAAAGTAACTTTTTGCGACATTATTTGGAAATGTCATAAAAATGTCACGAAAAGTCATATTGCGCGACGTTATTTGGTAATGTCACGAAAAGTCCCATTCTGTGACATTTTTTGGAAACATAATGAAAATTTCACGAAAAGTCACATTCCACGACGTTTTTTTAAATATTATGAAAATGTCACGAAAAGTCACATTCTGCAACATTTTTTTAAATCTTAGGAAAATCTCACGAAAAGTCACATTCCACAACATTTTTTAGAAACGTCATGAAAATGTCACAAAAAGTCACATTCTGTGACGTTTTTTGGAAACGTTATGAAAATGTCATGAAAAGTCATATTCCACGACGTTTTTTGGAAACGTCATGAAAAAGTCCTGAAAAGTCACTTTCCGTGAAGTTATTTGGAAATGTGATGAAATTGTCACGAAATGTCACATTCCACGACGTTATTTGAAAGCGTCATGAAAATGTCCCAAAAATTCACATTCCGCAACGTTATTTGGAATTGTCTTGAACGTGGCACGAAAAATCACATTCCGCGACATTTTTTTGAAACGTCATTAAAATGTCTCCAAAAGCCACATACCGCGACATTATTTTGAAACGTCATGAAAATGTCAAGAAAAGTCACATTCAGTGATGTTTTTTGGAAACGTCATGTAAATATCACGAAAAGTAACATTCCACGACGTTTTTTGGAAACGTCATGTAAATGTCACGAAAAGTTACATTCCACGACGTTTTTTGGAAACGTCATGAAAATGTCATAAAAAGTCACATTCCACCATGTTTTTTGGAAACGTCATGAAAAGGTCATGAAAAGCCACATGCCATGACGTTATTCGAAAACGTCATGAAAATGTCACGAAAAACCACATTCCGCTAAGTTTTCTGGAAATGTCATGCCAATGTCATGAAAAGTCACATTCCGCGTCACGAAAAGTCACATTCCACAATGTTTTTTGGAAATATCCTGAAAATGTCACGAAAAGTTACATTCCGTGACGTTCTTTGGAAATGTCCTGAAAATGTCACAAAAAGTCACATTCTGCGTTACAAAAAGTCATATTCCACAATGTTTTTTGGAAACATCCTAAAAATGTCACGAAAAGTTACATTCTATGACGTTCTTTGAAAACATCATGAAAATGTCACAAAAAGTCATATTCTGCAATATTTTTTGGAAACGACATGAAAATGTCACAAGAAGTCAAATTCCAAAACTTTTTTTAAACGTCACAAAAATATCTCGAAAAGTCACATTCCATGACGTTTTTTGGAAACGTCATGAAAATGTCACAAAAAGTCACATTTCACACTACAAGAAAATAAGATAATCAGCAACGTTTTATTAAAAAAATGTTGCAAATAATGAAGGTTTTTTGCGACGTTTAGAAAACGTCGTAAAAAATTATAATGTTTTATGACATTTTTTAAAAGTCATAAATAACCGCGACGTTTCGCGACGTTTTGTTGATAAAACATCGCGGTTGGCGTACAACACATCGTTTGGTTTTTTTTTTAAGCCTTGCACCAAGTTCCCCCTCCCCCTCTTTTCTGCACGCTGTTTCCTTCGTTTTCTTCCTCCTCCACTTCTGCTCTGTCGTTCTTTGTGTGTGCGCAACTTCGTTCTGCGCGCTGTTTCCTTCATTTTTTTCCTCCTCCAGATCTACTCCGTCGTCCTCCTTGTATGTGTCTCGTACCATCCTTTGTCTCTGTCTCATCGTCCTTCGTACCGTGTGTGCGTCTCGTCTAGTGTCGTGCGCCTTGTCCTCTATCTCTCCTTTTCTACCTTAAAAAGAGCACATTCAATTCCAAGTTTGTTTCTGTCTATGTCTTCGTCTCTCTTTTGATACATTTTTTTCTTCTCGAAGGTAAGCAAACCCTAAATCCCTTTTCTCCTGTTCAGACTGTTAGTTCTATTCGTAATAAAAAATTATGGATCTTTTCATCTCTTTCTGTGTTTGCCAGTTGTGAATTTGGCAAGACGTGTTTAGTTTCCTTATCAATCTTTAGATTAAGGCAGCAGAAGAATGTATTTGATGTTGTTATTTCTGTACCATCCTTTGATTGTACTCACACTCTCTCTTACTGTCAGAACTCTCGCTCTTGTACTATGGGATTATCTTGTTCTTGATGTCAATTTCTTCTCTGGGTAACTTTTCAATGTTTCTATCTTTTCAGTATATTGCGTTTGAACACGAAGCTGTTGCTTTACTTAAAGGTTTGTTTCACTGCAGGTCATTTACACAGCTAATTGATGGTTCTGAGAGACAAGTTGAGAGCTCCAAGAAAGGTGTTTGTTTGCTGGAGAAAGTAAATTTCATTGAATGCCTCAATTCCCACTCTTTTTTGTTCTTCTAGATTTTGGTTTGCATCACCCATGTGAGCAATTGGGTATGCTTATAGATTACGGTTTCTCACGCAATTAACATTTGGGTGAGTATTGTTAGGCTAATTGTAATTGTAATTGTTTCAAGCAGTCAATTGAGGACAGTAAATGGGTTTTCTGGATACTAATCCCACTCAGATTTGATCCTGCTGGTCAATTGAAGAGTGAAAAGCATCTGCTTTCTCTGTTCTTGTCGCAGGCTGTTTCATTGCTTATTCTTTCTGCTTACTATAAGTTTCTAGGAGGATTCCCTATTTTGGCTGTGGCTGCTTTGCTGCTCTATGTTGGTTGCTATCAGGAAAGTACATATTTTCCATTGGAGATTACTGAATTTTACTTCTTCTTTGGATATGATTATGCTATTCTGCCATAGTAATTACTGAAAACTAAAAGTTGAGATAGTAGGAGAAGAAATTAGTACACACATTTAATCTTACAATTCCTTTTCCCATTTGGGCTAGGTGATTATTGATATCTGAATTGGGAAAATTTCTTCCTTTCATTTCATTTCAAGCATCGTTTGGGCCTATTAGTTGGCTAATGGTGTCAGAGATCTTCCCACTTCATACAAGAGGAAGGGGAATTAGTCTTGCAGTACTGACTAACTTTGCCTCCAATGCCATAGTAACCTTTGCATTCTCAC
>JAOSBK010055943.1:0-16759 GCA_027568895.1 Erythroxylum shatona
AGGTCAATTTGTAAAGTTAACAGACTGAAATAAATTGTATTTATGGAAAGGGCCCTCGTGGCCAATGTACTTATTAATGATGGTATGTTCATTGTTTTCCGCATTGTGCATATTTGTGTTAAAAAAATTTATACTGAGTTTTGGACTGAGTGATGTAGCACACCACCCTCACAGGGCACGGACTCTGATATCACCATCGATGTCGGGTTCGGGTCATGCGAGAGTGGGGTGTTACAAGTATGGAGTGCATCATCAAGTAGCCACTGACTACCGTCTGCAAACGAATGGATAAGTAGAAGTATCGAATAGATAGGTGAAATCCATATTAGAAAAGACTGTGAATCCTAGTCAAAAGGATTGGAGTTTACAACTAGATGATGCTCTTTGGGCATATCGTACAGCTTATAAGACACCGATAGGAGTGTCTCCTTATCGATTAGTTTTCGGTACAGCTTGCCATTTACTGTGGAAATTGAACATAGAGCCTATTGGGCAGTACAACATTGCAACATGGATTTGGTGAAAGCTGGAGAGGAGAGGAAGTTGCAACTACAAGAGTTAGAGGAAATAGGGTGGATGCTTACAAAAATTCGACATTTTCAGGAAACAATTTGAGGTGGGAAAGAAAGTGTTATTGTATAATTCTCGATTAAAGGTTATGCCAAGGAAGTTACATTCTAGATGGCTTGGTCTATTTGTTGTTGCTAATATTTTTTCTTTTGGTGCAGTGAAAATAAAAAGTTTAAAGATCAGAAAGATTTTTAAGGTAAATGGACATAGACTAAAACCATTTTATAAGGAGATGACAATTTTTAATGCTGTGAATATTGATTTGGAACTTCCATCATATAAATAAGTTTGAGAAGAACCGGCCCCGTCGAGCATAACGATGTTGAATAATTACGCTATTCGGGAGGCAACCCAAAATATGATAGTTTTATTTTATTTTATTTTAGTCCTTTCTTTGATGCATTTGTTTGTTTTTGAAACATAAATTTATTGACTTGAAAGGAAAAAGGGGTCTTAAAATTCCATACTACTACATCTCGAAAGGCGAGATCTCGCCTTATGGAATTTAGTGTTTTGGAATGAAGACCCTAAAATTCCAAGATCTCGCCTTATGAGAATTAGTAGTCTGGAATGAAGACCTTAAAATTCCAAACTACTAAATCTCATAAGGTGAGATCTCACGCCTTATGTGATTTCACCTCATGAGATTTAGTGTCCTGGATTGATACTCCAATATCCCATTTTAGATTTTAAAAAATCGTTACTATTTTTTCCTTTATTTTATTTTTTATTTTTTATTTTTTCCTTTATTATTAATATTATTTAAAAAAGAGAAAACCCACAACCTTAATCAATTGTTCCTTCTTTGTAGAAACATTCAAAGACATAATTAAACAGCAGTCATCTTCTTCAACCCCACGCAACATCTCCAATCCACACCAAGCAACTCCAAATCTTCAGCCTCACTTGCAGTAGCTAAACTACGCACGAATAGCTCACTAGTAACAGCAGCAATCCAAACAACAATGCACCTTTATTGGCAAGAACTCCACCAAGGCCATGCATAAGATGCCCAGCACAGATTCCACATAGCGCCAACCTAAGCAGCAACAGCCACGCACACCAATCAACTCCCAACCATCCATGTTTAGCCCACATAGACACAACACCCAGCCATCCCAACAAACTCACCGACCAGTCCTCCTTCAACCATGTAGAAACAAATAACCCTCCCTTTTTTACGATTATTTTAACTCACACCAATTGTCCCCTTTAAACCTAACAACCCTCCTCTCAACACATACACGCCACTCAGCAGAACACAACTCATGCACCAATACTAGCCATCTATATTCAACCAACGCCCCTCTATATTCTTTTCTTTTATTATTGCTACAAATTTTAATTGTTTCTTTCTCAATTTTTTATTAAGTCCTTTTATTTATTTTTTAGTTCATTTTTAATTATTATTCATTTATTTTTACTATTTTTTAAGGTTATTTGTGTTTCTCTTGTTTAGTGTCATGGGGTACTTTAAGTTTACTTTTATTCTACAACCTGTTGAGTCAAATTTATGAGGATGTCTCACTTTCAACACCAAACAACGAAAACAATAGTACGTTGTTATTAAAAATTGACATATTGTTGCAGGTAAGTATATACACTACCCTTCCCTAAAAGAATTGAAAATTAAGGAAAAATTTGACGATCTGCTAATTGATATGAGTTGGAAGTACTTTGTATTGATTAGTTG
Organism: Erythroxylum shatona; assembly: GCA_027568895.1. NCBI lineage: Eukaryota > Viridiplantae > Streptophyta > Magnoliopsida > Malpighiales > Erythroxylaceae > Erythroxylum > Erythroxylum shatona. The sequence continues at coordinate 2,264 of JAOSBK010055943.1, forward strand.
TCTTATTTCTATTGAATTAACAAAGGATTTTTACACAAACTTTAAATTTGACAAATAGGATAATTTTACTTTAAGTAGTACTAACGTGATTCAATACATATTAATGGGAGTCAAATTTAAATAGGATGTCACTGGGTTCAATATAGCCTTAGGGTTAATAGATGAAGAATTTAATAATTCGACTCATTATAAAGAATTTGTCATGGACTATGGTGAGTTCAACTCTTTTCAAGCATGGAAATCAATGTCTTCTTATCCTTTTCCTTATCATCCCTAAGGGTAGTGATCTCAATAAAATGGAGTGGATTTATATGCATCGTTTCTTAGCCTTTAGTCATTCCAGTTGAAAAGCTACTACATGTACATGTACTAAGGCTGAATTGTTCTTTATTTGGTGTATGGCAAATAAAGTAAATGTTAATTTGTTTGGTTGGCGATGCAATTTAACACTATTTTATCTTCAAACAAAAAAGTATGTCTTAGTTCTCTTATCACTCATTTGAATATTAATTTGAATTTGTTTGATATGACTGACACTGATATGCATATAGCCTATAAGATGGAATTTTTGGATATAATTTGTTTAAGTAGGATGGGTGTAATTGAAAAACAATGGAGAACATGTCGCAATCGCATCGAGAGCGGTTATTCATTAACACAACAAGAGCATAGTACCATTCGACCAACTTTATATCTTTTGGCTCCACAGATCTGAAATGATTATCATTCTCGGCTAGATAGATTGGAACACAAAATGGAGAAAATTTTGGATGCTCTACTTCAATTCATGTGGATTGTACCTCCAGACACTCTGACACTATAGTACACATCCTTTCTGACGCTCACACTTTAAGGAAGTCCTCAATTATTTATTTTCTTTTTATTATCTTTATTGAGTTGTGAGTATCTTATGCATACATTAAGTACAATGTATGATTTAGGTGTAGGGGGCAAGTGTTTTCATTTTGATGAACTTTCTGACTTTGCTTGGACTCATAATATGTTGATTCATATATTAATTATTCCTCATGATAACTTCATAATTTTCTAATTGTTGTTCATGAATATTCCTTAAGCTAGGTTACATTTTTTATTTAAGATCTAACGCATGAGGGAGAGAAGCATGATTATTGTTTTCATTAAATTATTTTAAGTATCTCATTGGTTTTGTTAAATGAAAGTATGCAAGACTTGATGCATTTTTGACATCTACATGAGCTTTGAGCCTAAGAGCATTCATCACATATATGCTCATATATATCTTTTTGTTATATGTTATCAAACATAGCTTGTCTATGCTAGAACTTTCTTTTGAATACAAGTTGAGACCGCATTTGTTATGAATTTGTATATAAAGATGATGAGGGAATTTAGGATAACAATTTTTGACCTAAACAAGCCTACCTTAATTTTTATTCCTATAAAACCAATTTGAACCTTACCCTTTCTTTTCTTACATAATAACTTTGTTACAAGCCAAATTTACCCTTTTTGTTGTTGATATCCCTAATAATTTTGAACCCCTAAATTGAAGGAATTGTATTTGCATGTTTGCATATGATTTTGGCTAATCACGTGAAAAGTACATTAGATGATTCAACTTGAATTGTTTTTTTTAGAATGGAGGAGAAGTAAATAAAAATATCCTTTTAATATTTTTGTTGAAAAGAAAAATAGAAGGAAAAGAGAACAAAGAAAAGAAAAAGTGATTGAAAAAGATGTTATTTGAATCAAGTGAATTTTGATTTAAGTTGAAACTTGTGTGGATAAGTTTATATGATTCCATTCAATTTATTAAGCCAAAAAGTTTTTCCTTGTCATACCTTACCTAAGCCATGTTACAACCATTATAAAGTCCCTTTGATTTATGCATTAAGTTCATTATTGTTTAGTGGTGGAGATATAATTCTTGAGTAAGTTTATAGAAATAACTCGATATGTTTTGATTTGAGAGCTTGATGAAAGCGTATAGAGTGAAATCCTTATGAGGGTGTCAAGTCTTGTTTATTTGATTTTGACGGAATTAATGAGATGCTATATTTTAACAATGTGTCATATAAGTGCTTATTCTCTCGATTGTTATTTTATCTTAACCCTTAAATGTGAATTAGCTTTAAGATATTTTTGAATGACATGAAAGGAGATGAGATGTTGTTGTGAAGATCACTAATGTACTGAATTGATGTATGCTTAAGGACAAGCACGAGTCCGATGTGGGAGAATTTGATAAGATGTTATCTTGTTATATTATTTGATATTATCTCCTTTGCTTTGGATTTATTTTGATGCTTAAATATGGAAATTAATATTTGTTTTGTTTTAGGAGATGAAACGTGGAGATTGAATTAAATTGGGATCTATTTATGATAATCATAAATTTTGGACAAAGTGAAGAAATTACCACAGTGGATAAGGATGATCATTTAAAGAGTTGGAGTTTAACTGGGAAACTTCTTCTTATCCCCATGATGCAAAAGTTTGATTTTGAATTTGTTTTAGATAGACATCTTTATAAGTTAGAATTAGATTAGTATTGGATTAGAAAACTTTATAAAAGGGACGTTCCTCACAACAGAAAGAGGTTCTCTCTTTTTTTACATCTTTTTGTAATTCTTAGTCTTTTTTCTTCTATTTTTGTTATTGGAGTAAAAGCCATATGTGGCTAAACTCAGTTTTTATGATTCAAGGGAATTCAATACTCTAATTGTAACCTTGTGAGATTTTGTGTTCTAAATCTTTTATTCACGTTTTTAGTTCAAGTATTTCTTGTTTTGAGTTTTCATATTTCATGAATGATTAATATTCGATTAATCTGACAATTTAATTTAAAATTGATTATTCTATCGCTATCTAGGAATTCAATCATTCGTAATTATCATGAAAGATTGGTACAAGTAGTAAATTGGCTATTTATGAATTTCCATATTTAACTTATGATTGACAAGAAAATTAAATTAAATAGTTGCAACTATCTCAATTATTTAATTTAGGATTTAGTCTTTTTCATAGTTATTGCTATCATTTATTTGATATGGAATGCTATCATACCCAGTCAATAGATGATACATTTTGGTTTGGTTACTAGGCTTGAACTAATTAATTTAGAAAAATTTGAGACTTATTATGACTATCCTAATGTGTTTTAGACAAACAGCTTGAATCATTAAAATATTCTCTTTAAACAATGATCAATGTTACAATTAGATGAGATCTTTCTCTTGAATCAAAGTTTGGTAATCTTAACTTTCTTATTTTTAAATTTAGTTAATTTAATTTGTTTTTATATTAATTTTAGTTAATCATTTATTTAATCAAAAAACCCTATTTACTTTTATTTATTGAAATTAAGAAGCTAGTGTTTAATTCTCTAGGGACTCGACCTAGTTCTACTACTACTACAAAAGTTTAGAGAATCAGAATTATTTTGGGAGCTTCAACAACCTAACCAACATGTGTGAGATCAAGCAAGATTTATATAGTTGGATATTTGATTCGAGTTATGCAATAACAAATGATGAAGAAACTGAATTCTTATTGGTATATGATAGGACAAATTCTGAGTCATTTATGTGTTAAACCCTAGATATAAGATGGAGTGGTTGCAATTTTATTATCAAAAGTTGTATAGTAATTGACTTAAGAACATGTTGATATCATTAAACAATTATAATATGATTTGTTTAATGATTATCAATTAAGATTGGACAAAGATTTAGACTGCAGTAGTTTAGTGTCAACTTTAGCTTCAGCTTCATATGTTGATCATATGATTGATGTGAGTCTCAAATATGCATAATTCATTTACAAAAAAAAAAATGACTTCTTACAATAAGATAGAGTTAGACAATTATTTGGAGTAACGTGTTGTGACCTCGATTGAAAATGTGTAATTTGACATATTGATATAATGGAAGACACATGGAAGTATTTTCTAATCATGTAGCAATTACACAAGATCTCTTAGCAATTCTAATATCTATTGTTACTTCAAAGTTTGTTTTTACTACTGATGGTCAAATAGTTAGTTCTCATCGTGCTTGATTTTATCCTAATATTGTGGAAGTTTTTATGTGTGACTAAAGTTGGTTAAGTGAAGAAGTTATTTAAGGTAAATTTTATTCTTTGTGATAGGTTAGTTTTAATTACCTTAATAATTTTAACAATTATATATTTTATTATATTTATATTGTTACAGATACTGAGACCAATCTTATAACTGAAAATTTCTTTGAACAAATATTCGATAATGAAAGTATATTTATTATCAATTATCATGTATTGAATATTTATTTAGTATAATTATTGCATAATTGGGTATAATTTGTATAATAATGCTAATGAATTAAGAATAACCTAAGTTTAAAGTAGTTGAAGTTTTCGTAATTGGCTAATTCTCTACATTTTATGGTGAACCTAATAATATGCTTAATGGCAAATTGACCATCTTCACCAGAAAAGAAGTTTAATTTGAAAAATTTTCTTGATAAGACTTGTTAAATTCTAGATGATTAAACTATCTTAAACCAGGCTTGTATAGTTCCTGAACTACTTCTCTGATTGCTTTTATATCAACTTGTAACCTTATTTATGGTCTGTGAATGATGGGATTATAGTTAACAACTGTAATGCTACCTCTCAAACCATATTATGGTTCATTATTTTCAGCATCCCCATCAAATCCTTGTGTGGAGGAATTAGAGGTTTGACTGCATATTGGTTATTACCAAGATCAATGCGAGAAGACATCATAATGATATCGTCTCTTTTATATAAAGGGACATATCTTTCATCTACAAAAGAAAGTAGATGGAAGGCACCTGCATTCTCTAACTTTCATGGCATTAGGAGTGAGATGCCCTACGATTCCTTCAAAAATTTACTTTGCTAAAGTAGGTGAACTTTACTTAGCAAATTGTATTAGAGAGACAATCAATTTATCAACATTCTTTGTCAATATTTTGATGGCGTTGGCTATAGAGTCGTGTTAGACTCCAATTCTAGAATTTCATTTGTTCAAACTGTAACACCACATACCCTTGGGAGAAAATGCAAGTACCACACAAAATAGAACCAAAATAATCCAAAACGTATTAAACATTCCTTACATGCATTTTCAGAAACTTAAGCAAACAAACATTACAATTCATTAGGAGTTATTTTATAAACAAATCATAATATACATCATACATAATGAACTTATCAAAATATATGCCATATATATCAAATCCATCCTATGGTAAGGTTATTACAAATCATTTAGAGGATATTACAAACCTTATCCACAAATATACAAAATGCCTCATTACATTAAATACAACTAAAAAACAAACTCAAATATACATCTTGTCAAAACAAAACACAAACTCCTTTGGCCACTGCGGTTGTCCTAGCCTTAAGTCTTCTTAGTAGAGCCTATATGGAGGCAAAACCACTGTGCTAAGCATAGAGCTTATTAAGGAATAACTAAACAAGATACATAATGGCGACTGTTTCTAATAGTCACCTAACATTCATATGTTCAGAATCAAATCATATCATAAGCAGTCTTTAGTTATTCATATTTAAGAGCAACCTAAACATTACTTGTCTTAGAACAATTTATGATTCATCAATATGGAACAAAACATATAAATATCATAACAGAATTTCATTGCTTCAAAACTAAATGTACGAGTCTCAAAACATAACATAATTATGCCAGGATAGATCAAAACTTGTATCAAATTCGAATTCATCTTGTATCATAATAAAAATTTTCTTATTTCAAATAAAAACTTGTTTAAAATAGAATCGAACATGTATCATAATGCAAACTAGGTTATCCTGCTAATCCTTTTTATAGAAGTGGGTAACGAGACCATAACAGAAGATATCATAATTGGTATCATAGAACAGAAGAGACTTGTGTCTCAGTATTAAAAGACAATGTTGTGCGAAATATCAGGAGACACCGAAGTGTCGATATCAGGAGACATCGAAGATTCAATATCACGAGACACCTTAGTGTCACACGAGCAGTTGCAGACCCTTCTAGGCATGCCTATTTACCCACGACTAGGACTTAGCAGTTTTAAAATAATCCATTTCAGATTTCACAATTAAATAATGTAGTGTATAACGCATATCTTTATTTCATTTTTCTCATATTGAACATATTCATCTCTTTTGATCAAACTCAATATGCCTTATAAACATAAGTATTTGCATCAATATATCAATGAAATATTAAGTCATTACATATTACTTAACATCATAGAAATTCCTAATTCACAAACATCCATCTCTAACTCACATCACATATTAGAACATATTTATATTCTTAATAACACATTCATCTTGAATATACCATACATTTTAAAATTAGACACATTATTAATAAATCACACATTCTTTAAGTTGTTACGTCAATTAATATTCCATAACTAGATTAACTTCTACTCAAATAATTTAACATCATCTAGGTTCATTTTCAACCTCAATTAAGTTCAATTAAATCATTACTAAGTGCCCTAACCTTATATATGTCAACAATTGCATAAAACCAAGTTTTTCACCTTCTTAACCCTTTTCCACGACTGTGAGAATATGCCCTATAATTCTCACGTTCACTCACCCACAACCTTTAAACTGCTTACAAAACTTAACTTCTTCATACACCTTTAACACCCCTTCACCATAGCATCAATTCTTATTCATGCCTTAATTCCACATCAAATTCATGTCCAAAACCAATTCAAAAATCATTCATTAATTAACTTACAAATCAATATCTTCCACACATCAAAACCAAACCAAAAGTTATCGTACAAAGATCATTTTTCCAACATTCATTTTTCATCATCTTAACAGATATTATATTCATTTCAAATATCTAACATTTCATATTATAACATGACATCAAGTTTAGCATTCCTTTACTTTCTTAACTTCAAAAACAATTTCAAAGAAGCAAGCCAACTAGTCTTCTAAGCAACCAAACACAGCTCCTAGACTAAAGTGCAAATTTCAACACCAACAAAACAATAGCACAGAAAATAACATGACCTACATCTTGATGTAGAAACTTATAAAGATTCCAAGTGAAGATGATCCAAAATCAAGCAAAATCCCAGAAGTAAAAGGGAGTGAGAGGTTTGGTGGTGAGAAGCAAAGGATAGAGAGAAGACAACAAAAACACCAAAATGAGCTGGAATGAATCTGCACTTACCTAACCCTTGTGATGTAAGGTGTCCTCATTTTGAAAAGGCGTATGTGACACATGAAAGTGTGCTACTTGTCCTTCGATGAAGCCATCTACATGTCTTCATGTGTAGCTGCCAAATGTCACAATTCAATTAGGCCACTTGTCACTCAACCAATGTTACAAAATGTCAATGTACCAACTATGCCAAATGTCACCAACTCATAGGCTTAGTCATTTTAATTTTTCATGTACCAACTTGACTTGTCACTTGACAATTGTCTTAGTCCAAATGTACATTTTAAAACCTCAATTCTCAAATGATATCAATTATTTCCAAATCACTAAGTATGATCCATTAAACCAAAATTTAAGTCATATGCAATTCTCAATCATATCAATTTTTTAACACCTATCATATATGTTCTTCCATGAACATGTAATATTTCAACTAGGATACAATCTGGGGCCTCACAATTCTCTCCCCTTTAAAAGAATTTTGTCCTCGAAATTCATACATGATCAAAATAGTTAAGGATACTGATTATGCTCTCTTCTGGTTCCCATGTTGCTTTCGCGAGTCTATGGTGTTGCCAGAGTACTTTCACCAAAGGTGTTTGCTTGTTCTTGAGTTGTCAGACTTCTCTGACTAAAAGAGACATAGGCTCTTCTTCATAAGTCAAATCTGGTTGTACTTGAATTTCTTACATAGGAATCTTATATGTATCATTTGATCGCTATCTTCTTAACATCGAAACATGAAACACATCATGTAACTTGGCCAACTCTCCAGGAAGAGCTAATTGATAAGCTACTGGTCCAACTTTCTTAAGAATCTCATAAGGACCAATGTATCACAAACTGAGCTTACCTTTCTTCCTAAACCGAAGTATGCACTTCTATGGTGATACTTTCAAGAATACCTTATCTCCTACCTGATACTTAATATCTCTTTTTTTTAGGTCAGCATAGGATTTCTACCTATCACTGGCAACCTTCAATCTTTATTGAATAACTTGAACTTTTTCTTCAGTATCTTTCATAATATCAGGCCTGATCATCTTATTTTCACATAATTCTCTCTAACAAACTGAAGTTATACACTTCCTACCATATAGAGCTTCATATGGCGCCATGTCAATAGTCTGATAACTATTGTTGTAAACGAACTCCATTAGAGGAAGATAATTATCCCAAAATTTTGAAAATTCTAACATATAACCCCGAAGCATAACTTCTAATATCTGGATAACCCATTTAGATTGTCCATCTGCTTAGGGATGGAAAGTGGTACTGACCTTGACTTGAGTACCTAAAGGCTTTTGCAAACTTTTCCATAATCTCGAAGTAAATTAAGGATCACAATCAGAAATAATAGATAGTGGCCACCCATGCAACCTCACTATCTTATTCACATATATATCTGGAAGCCTATCCAAAGAATAATCATAACTAACAGGCAGAAAGTGAATAAACTTAATGAACTTATCCACAATCACCCATATAACATCATGCCTCCTTTGAGTGAGAGGAAGTCCAGTGATAAAATCCATGGTAACTTTATCCTATTTTCATTGAGGAATCGAAATAGGATGTAACAAACCAGATGGAACCTGATGCTCAGTGTTTACTTGTTAACATGTCAAACATTTCAATACATAATCCACAACATCGCATTTCATACCTGACCACCAATAATGCTACTTCAGATCTTGATACATCTTATTTCCACCAAGATGCATTGTAAAGACAGTATTATGGGCCTCAAACAATAACTTTCTCTTCAATTCATCATTAGCTGGCACACATAATTGATCTTTGTAATATAGATCACCATCTTCTTTTACAAAAAAGTCAGGTTGTTTACCTTCTCGAGTTGCCAAGACAAGTTGTTGCAACTTATCATCAACTTTTTAGGTATCACAAATTTCTTGTCTCAAGGTAGGTTTGGCTTTCAACTAAGCTATTAAAGCTCCATCAGATAAAAGTCCCTATTCACCCTACTGCATTGACAAAACTACAATGGTTTTCCAACTTAAGACATCAGCCACGACATTATCCTTACCTGGATAGTAATCCGCAATGCAGTCATAGTCTTTAAACAATTCCAACCAATGCCATTGTATCATATTAATTTCTTTCTAAGTAAGCGGATACTTTAAACTATTATGATCAGTGAAGATCCTACACTTTTCACCATATAAGTAGTGTAGCCAAATTTTCAAGAAAAACAGTACCGCTGCAAGCTTAAGATCATATGTAAGGTAGTTTTGTTCGTGAAGCTTTAGCTACCTAGAGGCATTTGTAACTACCTTTCCATCTTGTATCAAAACACAAACCAAACCATTTCTAAATGCATACTTACTAGAAGTGGTTTGAGCCAATACAAGAGCTTCAGTAAGTATTCTTTTTAATTGATCAAAACTAGTTTGACTACTAGCAGACCATTCATACTTCACTCCTTTTCGTAGCAATTTAGTTAAAGGGGATGTTATCACCTAGAACCCCCTTACAAATTGGCGATAGTAACCAGCCAAACTCAGAAAACTACTTACTTCTGTCACATTCTTTGGCGGCTTCTAGTTAATAATTGCTTCAATCTTACTATCCCTTAAGAAGAGACAACATATCTTAGAAAAGATACTTCCTGAATCCAGAAATCACACTTACTCAACTTAGCATACAACTGTTTTTCCCACAGAGTTTGTAACACAATTCGGTGATGCTAAACATGGTCATGTTCATTTTTAGAATAAATCAGGATATCATCTATGAACACCACAACAAACTGGTCTAAATAGGGCCTAAATATCTATTCATGGAATCCATGAATGCAGCTGGAGCATTAGTTAGCCGAAATGGCATCACCAAGAATTCATAATGTCCATAATGGGTCCTGAATGCAATTTTCGAAAGATCCATATCTTTTACCCGTAATTGATAGTACCCTGTTCGTAGATTTATCTTGGAAAATACTCATGTACCTTTCAATTGATCGAACAAATCTTCTATCCTTGGTAATGGATACTTATTCTTCACTGTAACTCTGTTTAATTGCCTGTAATCGATACATATCCAAAGAGTACCATCTTTCTTTTTAATAAATAAAACTGGTGCTCCCCAAGGTGAGACACTGGTTCGAATGAACCCTTTATCCAGAAGCTCTTGCAACTGCAGTTTTAACTCCTTCAATTCAGTAGAAGCCATCCTGTACGGTGCTCTGGATATAGGAGCAGTGCCAGGCATAATTTCAATAGACAACTTTACTTCCCTTTCAAAGGAGTCCGGGTAATTCTTTAGGAAACATATGAGGGAATTCACTCACCATTGGAATATCTTGCAATTTACCACCCTCCTTTTTAGAATCAAACACAAAAGCCAGATAAGCTTTACATCCCTTCCTAGGAAACCTTCGAGCTTGTATAGCAGATACCACACTAGCCAGAGAACTAGTGTGAATGCCATATAGTATTATTTTAGGTTGATTAGGCTTTCTAAGCACAACTGTCTTAGCATTATAATCAAGCACCACCTGATGGTTAGACAACCAATCCATACCCAAAATCAAATCAAATTCATGAAAAGGAAATCTCATCAAATATGATATATACTCACATCCTTGGATCATAATAGGACAGTTTCTATACACCTGATTAACCAACACACTATTACCCAAAGGACTACTCACATGAATGTCATACTTTAACTGATCTATAGGTACCACTTTATCATCAATTTTTCTAACACAAATATGAGAATGAGTGGATCTAGGATTAATCAAAGCATTCATTTCAAAATCAAAGAGAGAAATAGTACCAGCAATGACTTCAGGTGCGTCTTGATCCTTGCGAGCTTTCAAAGAATAAGCTCGAGCTAGAGCAAAAGGTATAGCAGGTTGATCAACATTTTTTGAATGAGTACTCAGATTAGGTTTGATCTAACTAGATCCTCCACGAACTCTACCTCGTCCTCTGTTTCCAATGGGTGCATAAGAGGCTTCCCTACTAGCTTATGATGTCTGAGACTGTCTTATAAGGCAATTGGCTATCAGATGCTCAGTGCTGTCATATTAGAAACATGCACCCGTGGCCCTTCAATAAGTATCCCAATGATGTATGGAGCAGTGAGGGCACTTCAAAGTACCAGAACCTTTACCCATAAAGGAACCCCTACTAGAAGCAGTCGATGAGGGAAAGTTTCATCACCTTCCCCGAGCAATTGATCTTTAAGTAAATTCTGGTGCAGAGGAAACACCTTTAAGACTCTGCTTGCCCGAGGAATGGCCTCCTAGCAAAGCCCCTTCACTGAGCCCTTTCTCTCTTCACCATCTCTTACTTCTCTATTTTAATAGTAACTTGTACTTGCTGATAGTAGGTCACTTGCTACAAAAGAGTAAACGTCGTCAAATGCTCTTTGATCAAATTATTTAAAATGTCTTCAAACTAATGACACCGGAACTCCTTAGTAAGTACAAGTTCAGGTGCATACTTGCTGGGTCGATTAAACTCTCTGTCATACTCAACAGTAGACAAGTTTCTCTACTTAAGGTTCAGGAATTGTTTCCACTTCTCCGTGCTATAGGCTTCTATCACATACTTGAATTTAAACTCTTGGAAAAAGAAATCCCAAGTCAGAAGGTCCGATAATTGAGGATTCCTCAAAATAAGCTACCATCACTCATAGGTTACTCCCTGAAGAAGAGAGACAACACAGTGCACCATCTTAGCTATTGGATAACTAATTTCATCTAATACCCTCTTCACTTTTTCTAACCAAAATTTTGCCTTTTCAGACTCCTCTAAAGATGTTCCAGCAAATTCCTCAACTCATTCTTCCGCAATTAATCAATTGGAGCCTTAGGTGCCATCATATGGTGTAGCAAAGTCATCATGTCTTACGACAACTTAACCAAAGCCTCCACTTGAACTGGAGGTGGAGGTGGTGGTATTTCATCTCGATTCACCCCAGAGGATCCAAATATAGATGGATGAGATTGCTCAGGATTATCACTCTCAGCAACCTCGTCAATGGCAATCTTTCCATATTTAATTCTATAGCCAAAACATGGGACAAACCGCATTAGGCCAAACACAACGCTTATATCCATGTATAAGCAATAGTAAAGCATTGGTTAAACCAGAATTGTCTAAACCATGCTCTGATACCAAACGATGTAACACCCATATACCCCTTGGGAGAATATGCAGATGTTGCACAAAATAGAACCAAAATAATCCAAAACATACTAAACATTCCTTACATGCATTTCCAGAAACTCAAGCAAACAAAAATTACAATTCATTAGGAGTTATTTTATAAACAAATCATAATATGCATCATACATAATGAACTTATCAAAATATATGTCATATATATTAAATCTATCCTGTAGTAAGGTTATTACAAATCATTTATAGGATATTACAAACCTTATCCACAATTATACAAAACATCTTATTATATTAAATACAACTCAAAAACAAACTCAAATATACATCTTGTCAAAACAAAACACAACCTCCTTTGGCCATTGTGGTTGTCCTAGCCTTAAGACTTCTTATTAGAACCTACACAGAGACAAAACCACCGTGCTAAGCATAAAGCTTAGTGAGGAATAACTAAACAGGATACATAATGGCGACTGTTTCTAAAAATCTTCTAACATTCACATGATTATAATCAAATCATATCATAAGCAGTCTTTAGTTATTCATATTCAAGAGCAACCCAAACATTACTTGTCTTAGAACAGTTTATGATTCATCAAATACAAATTAAAACATATAAATATCAGAACATAATGTCATTGATTCAGAACCAAATGCACAAGTCTCAAAGCCTAACATAATTATGCTAGAACATATCAGAACTTGTATCAAATCAGAATTCATCTTGTATCAGATCAAAATTTATCTTATTTCAGATCAAAACTTATTTAAAACAGAATTGAACATGTATCATAATGCAAACTAGGTTAGCCTGCTAATCCTTTTTAAAGAAGTGGGAGACCAGAACAGAAGATACCATGATTGGTATCGCAGAACAAAAGAGACTTATGTCTCAGTATTAGAAGACACTATTGTGTCAAATATTAGGAGACACCGAAGTGTCAATATTGGGAGACACCGAAGTGTCAATATCAGGAGACATCTTAGTGTCACAGGAGTAGCTGTAGACCCTTTTAGGCATGCCTATTTACCTACAACTAGGACTTAACATTTTTAAAACAATCCATTTCAGATTTCAGAATCACAAGCAAATAATTTAGTTTATATCATATGTCTTTATTTCATTTTTCTCATATTGAACATATTCACTCCATTTTGATCAAACTCAATATGCCTTATAAACATAATCATTTGCATCAATATATGAGTGAAACATTAAGTCATTACATATTACAAAACATCATAGAAATTCCCAATTCACAAACATCCATATCCAACTCACATCACAAAACCCTTATAACACATTTGTATTCTTAAGAACACATTCATCTTGAACATACCATACATTTTAACATTAGACACATTATTAACAAATCACACATTCTTTAAATTATTACCTCAATTAATAGTCCATAACTAGACTAACTTTTACTCAAATAATCTAACATCATCTAGGTTCATTTTCAACCTTAATTAAGTTCAATTAAACCATTACTAAATGCCCTAACCTTATATATGTCAACAATTGCACAAAATCAAGTTTTTCCACCTTCCTAACCCTTTTCCACGACTGTGGGAATATGCCCTATAATTCCCACGATTGTGGGATGCGGTTCACTCACCCACAACCTTCAAACTGCTTCCAAAACTTACTACTTTATACACCTTTAATACCCCTTCACCATAGTTCATCAATTCCACTTCAATTCCACCTTATTCATGCCTCAATTCCACATCAAATTCATGTCCAAAACCGATTCAAAAATCATTCATTAAGTAACTTACAGATCAATATCTTCAACACATGAAAACCAAACCAGAAGTTATCATACAAAGATAATTTTCCAGCATTCATTTTTCATCATCTTAACATATATTCTATTCATTTCAAGTATCGAACATTTCATATTATAACATGAAATGAAGTTTAGCATTCCTTTAACTTCAAAGAATAATTCCAAAGAAGCAAGCCAACTAGTCTTCTAAGCAACCAAACACAATTCCTAGACCAAGGTGCAAATTTCCTAAGGTGAAATTGCATGATTACGTGGGTTTGTAGTGATCCCCTCTATTAGCAAGTGCGCACTTGTCTATATAGGCTTTGCCAGCCTGCCCGCTAGTGGCATAGGAGCTCCGAAATCGGACTCC
>JAOSBK010056009.1:0-16744 GCA_027568895.1 Erythroxylum shatona
GATTATTCAGTCTTTGTTTCCTGCTTTGTTTACAAAGCTAGATCTTGAGAGTCTTCATTGTGAGGTGTGTGAGCTTGTTAAACACAAGCGTATACCTTTTGCTATTAGCAATAAAAGAAGCACTTTTCCTTTCCATCTTATTCATACTGATATTTGGGGTCCCTCAATTGTTTCAAATGTGTCAGGGGCACGGTGGTTTGTAACTTTTATTGATAATTGCACTAGAGTTACTTGGGTTTTCTTGCTCAAACATAAATCTGAGCAAACTAGTACTTATTCGCTTCATGTGACGTGGTATCAATTGATGTTGGCATATCCTTGTTGGTAGATCATGATTATTTGACCATGGCATGGTTCACAAAACCTAAGACATTTCTTTTATTGGAATTGTTGGAAAGTGCTGTAAATATGCACATCAGCCTTCTGTTATTCATTTAGTTTAGGTCCACTTCTCCCCTCTTTTTTTCTTTGGACACCTCGTGCATATAAAAAAGGTTGTACAAATTAAATTATACATTAAAAAATACACACTTCCATCCTTATTTTGAACATTAAAACAACTGCCACCAATTAGGAAAGTCAATTTGTCATGGAGTATGCCAATTTTCTAAAGGGCTTATGGAAGGGGTTGGATCATTACCATTGCATAGAGATGAAGTGTGCTAAAGATGCAGCAATGCTGAAAAAATTTAGCGAGAAAAAGAGTATAATTTTTCAGCTATCCTTAACTTTGAATTTGAACAGGTTAGGATATTTTGGGAAGAGACAAGTTACCCTCTTTGAATTAGGTTATTTATACCATTATAAGTGAGGAAAGTAGGCGTGAGGTGATGCTGGAAACCCAAATTGGTAATAATTCAGCCATGATGACAAAGGAGGCGAACAATCAATGGTCAAATTTGGAGTAGTATGCAAACAACAAAAGTGGGAAAACAAAACTATCCAAAGGATCAAATGTTGACAGCCAAGATAATTCTCGAGACAACCAGTGGTCCATTTGGTAAGATATCTAGGCACACCAAGGAGAGGTGTTAGAAATTCCATGGAAAGCTCTCTACTAAGAGCAAAGAATGGGGACATAAGTGTGGACAACAAAGAAATCAAGAGCAAGTATACCTCACAACCACCCAACAAAAAGAAGAAAAGGGTTAAGCGCAAAGAGAACTCAGCGTAGAAGATATTGAGAGGTTGGAAGGCCTTCTGGTAACTCTTAAAAAATCTATCCCCACAAGTACGTGTTCATTGACACATTTAGGTAAATTTTCCCTTTCACATGGTTTAAATACCTCATATAAATTGTTTGCCAATTCCTAGATCATTGACTCAAGAGCCACAGATCATATGACACACTCATCACACAAATTCAATACATATATTCCCTATCCCAGCAATAGGAAAATAGCTACTATAAATGGTTCATCAACCACTGTAGCAGGTATTGGAGACATTAAACTCAGTCCATCGTTTATTCTTAGAAATATACTCCATGTTCATGTTCCTAAGCTATCTACCAATCTTGTGTCCATAAAAAAACTTTCCTACAGCTTACGCTGCAAAGTCACATTTTCCTACTCAAGTATTTTAGGACTAAGATTCAGGGAGGATGATTGGACATGCTAAGGAGAAGGATGGATTATACAACGTAGAAGCACTTGAAAACTTGAGTTTGCAAGGGTAAATCACCTCTATCATATCTCTTCGTACAATCTCATGCCAAAAAAGATAAAATAAGGCTTCACCATCTAAAAGGGATTATTCACAAATCTTCTTGTTTTACCACTACACTATAAAATGGAGTAGCAGAGACCAAAAAAAAAAGTCATTTACTTATCACAACTTGGGCATTTATGTTTCAAAGAAATGTACAAAGAGCTATTAGGGGAAGCCATTCACATTATGGCACATCTCATAAACAAACTACCATCAAGGGATTTGGGATTCAAAAGTCCTATGAATATACTTTCGATTCTATATCTGAGTACTAAAATTCATCTACATCTTAAAATATTTGGTTGTGTACATTCAATTAAAATAGAGGAAAGTTAAACCTATTACGAATGGAGGCATGTTTTGGTATTTACAATAATCTTGATAAGAAGCTCACACTTAATCAGCTAATGAGCAATCCTTAATAAATCTTCTATTTATACATAATGAGGGCCTAAAAATGGTGGGGAGATAATATCTCAATCAGGGAGAAAATTTCTCAATCCCTACAATCAAGCTACAATCCCTATAATTCAACCCTAAATATGTACATAAATCAATTCCTAATTTGTAACACTCCCTCTCAAGCTAGAGCATAGATGTTGATAATGTCCAGCTTGTTACAAAGATACTCAACCCAAGTCCCATCTAGAGCCTTTGTAAAAAGATGTCCTAATTGTTCTCTAGTCTTCATATATCATGTGGAAACTAAATTTTGTTGCATCTCTTTACAAACAAAATGGCAATCAATCTCAATATGCTTAGTTCATTCATGAAACACATGATTAGAGGCTATATAAAGAGTAGCTTGGTTATCACACCATAACTTTGCTGGCAAGTGAACAGCCAGAGGTGGTCGCGCAGCCTGAAGGGGGGTCGAGGTTGGCGAGTGAACGGCCAGAGGTGGTCACGCAGCCTTAGATCATCAACGTCGGCGAGTGAATAGCCAGAGGCTGTCGACAAAAAGACATTGGAGAGTTGAGTTGACATTCCACAAAAATATGGCAACTAGTGATCCAAAGAAAACCAAAAGTAACGTTGAGAAAGTAAATATGGATGAAATTAAAAGGGCAATGACGGAGCTCTTTCCGAGTAAGGCAACGGCAGAATTAATCCCCGCTCCAACCAAAATCTATGATTGGAAACTAAAACGTGCCAACAATTATCTTGAGTGGCGTAAAACTGTAGAGGCATTTATGTGGGGTGTGATGAAGGAAGACCATCTCATGACTAACGTTTCTACACAATATGAACACACTCAATCACAGTGGATTAGAGATGACAAAAGGTTATTTAGCCTATTAAGACAAGCATTGGTTCCAAGGGTCCTACAGATGGTAAATCATTGTAACATAGTTAAGGAGATTTAGGATCATTTAGAATCTTTATATCATGGCAAAGCTGACTTGTCCTGCAAGTATAGGGTATACATGATATTATGAAGACAGAAAAGAAAGGCACTCTCATAGGAGACCATTATTCTTTTTTTAGAAAATTAATTGAAGAATTAAATTAGGTGATGCCCATTATAACCAACGTGGTAGAAATGCAGAGATAACATGATTAGTTTGGGGCTATGGCCTTTTTGATGAGTCTTGGAGAAGAATATAGCAATATCTGATCGCAGATTCTTACTGGCGTGGACCAATTAACTCTAACAGAGGCATATCATCGAGTTCTTACGACTATATCTGAGTTTCCTAGTGAATCCAAGTCAGAAAATATTGCAAGTATTGGCTCTAATAGAGGAGGTAGAGGAGGAGCTAAAGGAGGAAGCTATGAGGCTCGTGGTGGAAGAGATGGGGGAAGAGGAACATAAGAAACCCGATCTTGTTTTTACCGTAAGGAAACTGGCCATGTCATAGCCAATTGTCCTCAATTACAACATAAGGAGAGAACTCAACAGGCCTATATAGTAGCACATGATAATGACCCAATCCCCAAGAAGGAGGAGATGCAAAGTCAGACCATCACTTTGACTGTAGATGAATTAACTGCTTTCACTCAGTTTCAAGCTATGAGAGGGAACTCTTCCTCATCTAATGTCGCTGCCATATTAGCACATACAAGTACTCCCACTGCATGTCTGTCCTCCATTCCTCATGATTGGGTAATAGACTCCAGGGCCACTAACCACATGACTAGAGACAAGTATTCTATCCAATTTTACCCTGTTGAACAACTTACCCACAGTTACTCTAGCCAATGGTTCAACTGCTTTTGTACCTGGCAAAGGCACTGCCACTGTCTCTTCGAAACTCCCTCTATCTCAAGTTCTTTACCTTTCTGACTTCCCATTCAATTTATTATCTATTAGTAGAACTACCAAGTCTCTCAATTGTTGTGTATAATGTTACCCAGACAATGTTTTTTTTTTTTCAGGATCTTGGGACAAGATAGATTATTGGTAGAGGTAGAGAGTCCAACAGCCTATAATTGCATTGCTATCTCCATTGCTTGCTATCTTTGGGCCAATGTTGTCTCCATTGCTTGCTATCTTATTAATTAGTCCTTAATGGTAAAGCTCCAATATCTATTCTGTTTCCTTCGTAACCCTTCTTTTCTTTGCCTCTTCATGTCTTTGGTTGTACTTGCTTTGTACATTACACAACTCCATCTGTCTCCAAACTTGATCCCAAAGCATTAAAATGTATCTTCCTTGGGTACTCTCGACTCCAGAAAGGTTATCGCTGTTATTCTCCTAAACTGCATCGTTATTTAGTGTCTTCTGATGTCACTTTCTTTGAAAATACTCCATATTCCACAAATGCACAATCTCCATATTCCCTTGAGGATGATTTTTTTATCTATCAAGTTCACCGGGTTGAGTCTATTTCCCCTCCTTTGGACATTCCACTCCCTTGCCCCCCTATCACTCAAGTTTATTCTTGGCGAACTCATCCTTCTGCAAGTCCTCCCACTACTTTAGAATCGCAGGTTGATGACATTTCTATGGACTCTCCGCCTCCACCAGTTGTGTCCCCCTGAGATTCAAGTCTTGACCTACCCATTGCTCTTCGCAAAGGTAAACGTTCATGTAAGTACCCTAAATCTTCATTTGATTCTTATGAGTCTCTTTCACCTGTTTCTAGTGCCTTTGTGTCTTTCTTAGACTCAGTTGTGGTTCCCAAGTCCGTAAAGGAAGCTTTCTCTCATGAGGCGTGAAGACGAGCAATGCAGGAAGAAATTGATGCTTTGGATGCTAACCAAACGTGGGAATTGGTTGAATTAGTACTGGGAAGCAAGCAGTTGGATGCAAGTAGGTATACTATCAAGATGAATCCAAATGGTTCTGTTGCTCGTTTGAAGGCTCGGTTAGTGGCTAAAGGCTATGCTCAGATGTATGGTATTGAGTATATGGAAAACTTTTCTCCATTTGCCAAAATGTCTTTTGTTCCTCTACTTATTTCCTTAGCTGCATCTTCCCATTGGCCTTTAATCCAACTTCATGTCAAGAATGTTTTTCTTCATGCAAGAAGAGGTTTTACGGAGCAACCACCTGGTTTTGTTACTCAGGGGGGAGTACTAAAGTGTGCAAAACTGAAAAAGTCTCCATATGGTTTAAAGCAATCACCACGGGCATGGTTTGGGAGATTAAGTGAAGTTGTTTTCAATTTTGGCTTATAGCGAAGCCATTATAATCATTCTTTATTTTGGCAGAAGACTAATGCAGGACTAATACTAATGTTGGTTTATGTGGATGATATAATTATCACAATTAGTGATGAGAGAGGCATATAAATGCTTAAAGACTTCCTACAAAGTCAATTTCAAACAAAAGATTTAGGGAAACTCAAATATTTCTTAGGCATTGAAGTATCAAGGTGTAAAAAGGGACTACTTATTTGGCAAAGAAAATAAGTTCTTGATTTGTTAACAGAGACTGGAATGATAGGTGCATAACCTCTGGTAGTTCCTATAGCACCAAACTTGAAACTTAGTGCAAAAGATGGAGAATTACTTGAGGACACTGAGCGATATCGGCGATTAGTGGGAAAACTTAACTATCTCACTATGACCTGACCAGATATAGCCTAATGTGTGAGTGTAGTAAGTCAATTCATGATTACACCACGTACATCTCATTGGGATGCAGTAATGAATATCTTGAGATATCTAAAACGAGCTCCTGGAAAAGCTATACTCTATTAAAATCATGATCATAGAAAGATAGAAAATGCAGATTGGGTAGGGTCTCCGAGTGATAGGCGATCCACTTCAGGTTATTGTGTGTTTATGGGAGGGAATTTGATCTCTTGGAAGAGTAAGAAACAAACAGTGGTAGCTAGATCAAGTGTCGAATCAGAATACAGGGCTATGTCAAAAGCCACATGTGAGTTGATGTGGCTAAGACAATTACTTGATGAGATAGGCATCGTTTACACAAGTCCAGTGGAGCTATAGTGTGATAATCAAATCGCTCTTCACATTGCTAAGAATCTTGTTTTTTTATGAGCGAACCAAGCATATCGAAGTTGATTACCATTTTATCAGGGAAAAAGTTCAACAAAATTTGATTTCATTAAGTCATGTGAGAACTGAAGAGCAATTAGCAGATATCTATACCAAATCATTAGTGGAGAATCGAGTTGATTATATATGTAACAAGCTAGGCATGATTAATATTTACGCTCTAGCTTGAGGGGGGTGTTAAGGATGTATAACATGATAGAGTAAATCATGGGATATAGTTCTCACATATACACTTTACTATTACAATTGTAACTCCTAATTATATATATTATTATCAGCCTAACATAGTGAAGTTATGGCTTTTCCCAAAATATTACTTGTTAACTTTGTTAACACTAACAAAGTAAGCAATATCAATCAGGACAATTTATAGTAAGAGAATTCACTTTCCCAACTAGTCTCCTATACTTCTCAGGATCTCTAAACAAATCATCATCTTTTATGAGTTGCAAATTGGGTGGCATAGGAGCACTACATGGTTTAACCCCTAGTATGAGTCGCTAGTAATGTCATTCAAATTGCACAAATACATTCTTGCGAGTCTTGAAAAAAATTACTAAAACTCTTTTTACTATCTTTTGTTGTGGCTTATTTTGATATCATCTAAATACATAATTGCAACAAAGAAGACCACCTAAAACATCTTTGTCAAGTTACGAAGTTGCTCTGAAAGGAACAATTGTACATAAACTTGAAAAAATCTAGTTTTATGCAAGTCGAACTTGTGTTTCTTGGCTTCAATGTACCAACAAAAGGCTTGAAACCAAAACCAAAGAAGATTTGGACTATTATGGAGTGGCCAACACCTCAATCCATCAAGGAAATAAAAGTTTTCATGCCTAACATCTTTTTATAGGAGTCAAAATTTCAATTCTGTTACAGATCTTATAACTGAAATTTCAAAAAAACAATAATTTTGAGTGGCAAAATTATGCACAAAAGCGTTTGAAAGAGTGAGAGTTGGTGACATAAGCTCCAATACTTTACTTACCTAACTTTGAGAAGTTTTTGTTTTGTCTGATGCATCCCAAGGGTGTTCTTAGCCAAGACAGACAACCCATGGAATATTTCAGCGAAAAGTTAACTGACTCTAAATGCATTATTCAGCTTATGATTTAGCATTTTATGCATTGGTTAGGGCAATTCATCACTAGAAACACTATTTGGCTTATTGTGAGTTTGAGGTATATCAAGATCATCAACCCTTGAGGTACTTTTACTCACTTAAAAAGCTTAACGACCAAGAAGCCAAGTAGAATTATTTCTTTAATCATCTTAATTTTTCATTTATGTATAATTTGGACAATGCAATGTTATAGTTGATGCTTTGAGCAAGTGATGTTTACTCTTATCGATTATGAGCACTCATGCTACATGTTTTGAGGAATTTTAGAACCAATATGGTTTTGAACCCTATCTCGGCCACATAAGTATCACAATGTATAATTCTAGACAACACCAAAACCTTCCCTATAAATTGCATGATGATTAGTTATTCAGGGGTAATAAGTTACAGATTCTAAAGGTTCTTTGAGTGAGCAAATTGGAAGAACATCATGAGAATGGCCTGGGAGGAAATTTTGGTAGAGATAAGGCATTAACAATGGTCACTGATCATTATTATTGGCCAAAGATGTGGAGAGATTAGTGAAGAGATGTTTTGCTTGTTTGTTTGGGAAGGGCAAAGCTAAAAAGTAGGTTTCACTCCTTTACCTTAATCGGAGGTCCCATGGATTTTGAGTATGGATTTTGTTTTAGGTCACTTTAGACAACCAAAACCCCATATGCATCTCATATTCTTGACTTATTTCTTTCGAGAGGTTGTGAGGCTACATGGAGTTCTATCATCTATTGTTTCTCATAGAGATGTGAAGTTTTTGAGGATTTCGTGGGGGAATTTACGGTGAATTAAAGTATTCTATTACTTGTCATAGGTAAACAAATGGCCAAATTGAAGTTTGTATAATTTGTTATGATGTCTTATTGGAAATTGTTATAGAGTAATTGTACAGCTGTAGATTAGAATGAGTGACAATTACAAGATCCCAAGGCTTGATTATAGGGATCCCATTTAGCATTTTCCTAATTAGTTGTTGAATAATTAGTATACATATGTAGCTATACCTTTGTAAAAAACATATCAATTGAATCAATCTTTCCACTCACTCACCAAAATAATGTGAAAACTTGGGATTTAGTCATTCCTCAAGCTAAATTTGCCTATGATGATGTTGTCAATTATGACATACAAAAGATAGCTTTTGAGGTTGCTTATGACTTCAAACCTCAACATGTGCTTGATTTGGCACCATTAGCACAAGAAGGTAGAATGACTGATGAAGGACAAGCATTTGCTGAACTTAAACGGACGATTCATAAAAAATAAAGGCGACCTTAAAAGAAAGAGTCGTCGACCCTTTTGCTACAAATAAACACCGTTGAAAGCAAGAATTTGAAGAAGGTGAACAACTACTTGTTCACTTAAGGCAAGGAAGGTTTCCTAAAGGTACTAATCACAAGCTTAAGTCAAGGAAACTTGAATGTAAGATTTGAAAGAAGATTAGTTCAAATGCCTATCAAAAGCTCAGTAGTTGCCCCTTGCTAAAGCTGACATTATTGAAGATTTCTTAGATGTCAAGAAGGTTTGATCAAGGGATGGCAATTCATATAGAAGATTTTTGGTCAAGTGGCTTGGCAAACCAGCAACCAAAAGCACTTGGATTGCAGAAGATGAGCTAAAACAAGTTGATCACAACATTTGAACTCATCAAAGCCAAGTTCTTTTTAAACCCGAGGGCATTGATGTAGGAGTTGAAATAACTTTCATTTTAATATAAAAAAATAATGGACAGATTTATTTCTTGTCCAATAAGATTAGTTCTACTACATTTTCTTAATTAGACTAGGTTTGCTATGTTTTTCTAATTTGACTAGGTTGGCTTTTTCATAATCAACCATGTTTCTCCTATTGCTAATAGGGGATAGGAAAACCCTATGTAAAAGGCTAGAACCTACCCAGAAGATTGTCATTGTTGTTCTCTTTGGAATAAACTAAGTTTCTCTGGACAGCTATAGTCCTACACTTCTTCCAGTTCAAATAACCAATCTTCAAATCTTTGTTTGTTAAATCTGTTGTTTTAAGCCTTTTTCCGCACATCACTAACTCCCTACCTATTGATGTATAAGAAAACAAAGTTAATTTTCAAATGAACAAAAATAATATGCTAAAATATGTTTAGTTATTAATTTTCATACATACCGCATCAACAGCAGCCTCAGCAGGACCTCTGATTGTAACTAAAGAAGATTCGATGAGACGACGATAACCCTGCTCAGGAGCTATTAAATGAGGTTGATATCCGTCTGCTTCTGTAATCAATTTTCGAATATTATCCATTGAAAGTTGCCTATCAAATTGCAACCTTTTCAGAGCAGCTGGAAGCTGATTATCAAAAACATTGTAAATTCTGTCGCCACCAGGTCGACTGTGAATGACACAAATATGTCATATTAAATGTATTATGATTGATGGTAAAATATAAAAAGATGACACAAACAAATCTGATTAAATGTCATAAAGGAAAAAGATTCAAATGCAACACATACACTCCATCAAGATTTTCCTTATAGATTTGATCAAAAAGACGACAAATCTCCATGATTGTGTACAACTTCCCCTAAATTACAAGTGAATAACAAAGTCATTACAAAGAATGGTGTGTTATCTGTGGACAAGTAAGAGAGAGAGGGGGAACAATAGTATTATTACTGAAAACATGTTCCAGTTCATAAGATAAGCCAGTTAAGGAAATAAAAGCATACTTACCCCAGCATCAACAGCTATAGGCTTTCCAAGACGACTCAATTCAGATTCAAGTTCAGAAATTGTTTTGTTGATTAGTGATTGGATTCCTGGAATTCTGGACTTGATAACCGTTTCCAATTGCTGAGA
Source organism: Erythroxylum shatona (assembly GCA_027568895.1). Lineage (NCBI taxonomy): Eukaryota > Viridiplantae > Streptophyta > Magnoliopsida > Malpighiales > Erythroxylaceae > Erythroxylum > Erythroxylum shatona. The sequence continues at coordinate 10,133 of JAOSBK010056009.1, forward strand.
AAGTTATAATCACTATTAGTTTATAGATTGATGAACACTTGACTGGACCAAAAAAATTTCCAATTTGGAGATTAGGGAGTGCAAGAAGATAACGATGTTCACCTTTGACATCATCTTCGCCAAGTGTTCAGAACCCATTCTATGCACAAGGTGCTTGTACACTGGGGTATTAGCAAAATATTCACGCTCTCTACGCCGAGCAGCAATCATGTCAACATTCTTATTTATATCTGCTTGTGAGCGATTAACAACACCGATCCAAGGAAACTTAAGCCGATAGGCTTTTCCTTCTAGTATCTAGCCAAATCCAAAATATGATTTAGAATGTGACACATTAATGACAAAGAAGGCATGCATTAATTCCAATAGGCAATTGAAATCAAGAATATGCAAGACTACTTAACAGGAAGGTGGAAAAAGAAGGTACGAAGGAAGAGCTTAACAAGAGTTCACGTAGACCAAATTTTGGTAACTACAAACTTTTGAAGCAAATAGGTTAGCTTGGAAACAATTTCTAATTAAGACCTTACTCAATAAGCATTAAGACCATTTATACTTTTAAGGCTTGGATAGATATATAGCAATAGAAAGTAGAGGTCTTCACAACTTTAAAGCCTCAAACAACACAAACTCACATCAACTGCATCGGTGCCCTTATCCATAAGATCAATCTTTGTTAAGACTCCAAACGTCCTCTCTCCTGAAAATGTTACATTCTAATAACCATTAAAAGGGGCTTTTTTTGTAATTTTGAAACCATAATATAAAGATTGCACCGAACATACACTGAACAATTTTCTAACCAAGGTTCACAATAACAAATGCAGACAAAAAGGGAAAAATGTTTATAGATTACCTGTAGGGTCAACCTCACGAGATATTTTGATTGCATCAGATGTAGCAAGATCTTGATTGGCAGGTGAAATTGCCAAAATTATACAGTTGGGCTACATCAAAAGTTTAGAAAAATGAAAACAACGTTATATTGTATATTCATCCTTGTACAAACTCTAGAACTTATATTGACAGCATAAACAACTATACTATTAATATAGAATGGTAGAACAAAGATATGATCAACTGCTTAAAGAATTTTCTGATCATTCAAGCAAAACTTTTTGTAAAGAGTTGGCCTAAATACAGTTTGTAAGATAATTGGATAGGCGTCCATTTTATGCTACTACTACTTTTGTCACTACTCCACTAAGGATTAGCAATAATAATGTGTATTACCTTTTCAATGAAGGAGCGAACCATGTTCTCAATATCTTGCACAATACTGTCTGGCTGACCCTCTGCAGTGAACAAATGATATGGACACTTAGAAATAGTGCAAAATGTAATTTAACATTGAGAATATAACAACTGAAGATGAAAAAAACATAATTGGTGATAGTTAAAGTCACAGAAGACAGAAGTTGGCCTAAGTATCTGACATGAATTTGTTAACTACATACAAGTAAAACATTTAAGCTAGAAGGTTTGGAACCATTCCTCTTTGCCATTATTCTAGGGTTGCCATTGAAAGCGGGAATGTACAGAAATGACAATCAACCATTTTTAGCAGAACATATACAACTTACCAACTGCTACCTTTGTTAACCCAGGAAGATCAATCAATGTCAAATTGACAACTGTCAATATTCAAAAGAAGATCAATATTAAGAGCTGATAACAAATGATAAGAAAAAGAAGAGCAGAAGCACAACCAAGTCTACATGCCACATATGCTTATTTGGAGTTGCATTTGCTAGGACCAATTGAAATGAAAACTCTAGAATATATAATAACAACTTTAACTTGATATTAACAATCATCAGTACACATATTACCATTAGGAGAATATATACTGAGATGAATAGGAACACTAGAGATTTGTTTGGTGCGACCAGTCTCTCGGTCAGTCTCATCTTGAATCTCCTTCCTCACAGCAGCTGTATGATGAATCAATTATGAAGTGAATTTAAAGAGTAGTCAAGAAACATCTTGATTAAACCAATATTACATACATAAAATAAAATAAAATATTACCAAAATCGGTGAATCTTTTCCTTGGAAGGTGAAGGAATTCTGCATATTCCCTGCTGCCTTCGTCAAGCTTATGAAGTTGCAAGACAAGCGGTCTCCGAGTGACAATCCCTACATAACATTGAAACCTGACCCTCTCAGTCCATAATTTAGAACTTGAAATACAGCAGTGTTAGCAAATAAAATCATTATAAGCTAATTACCAGATCCACGGGGCAAAAAGTCCTTCCCAACTATGCTCTCCAACACGGAAGACTTACCAGAACTCTATCTCAACACGAAACATAATCAAAATAACATAATAAGCATAAAAGATGAAACGCATCGAACAGAAACAAGAAGTCATTTCAAAACAAGTAAGAGACTCCAGAAATGATTCATTAGACACCAAATCTACGTAAAATGTTAACTTCTAGTGAACAAATCAGCCGATATCACGGAAATGGAGCAAAACCGCCAACTTTCCAAAGGAGGTAATGAAAGAAAACAAGAAAAGGAATGTGGAGAGGCGAATCCGGAGGTAACCTGGCCACCGACAACGGCGATCGCCGGCAAAGAGTCCCAGAGAGTAGGCAATGCGCTAGTGTCACCATGATCGCCTAGAGCCGTACAAGCTCTTTGAATTTTATGGACCAAAGAAATCAAGTTCTCCATCTATAGCTATATATACAACTGGCACCGGCGCCGACAACTTCAGAGTCTGGTTCCGATCACCAGGATCTGAGAGCTCGATCTCCAAGTGGAATGCAAACTTGAGGAGTATTTGAATTAAGCAGGACTTTGAGAAAGCTTTAAAAATGCTTGGAGTTACAGTAACAGAAGAAGATAGCTAAAAGACCGGCGTTTGTTTTTCTCAAGTCTCCCTAAGTTCTGCCAATTTAAATTCAAACAAAGGAAGAAAGGGATTGATATAATCTAAAATTTGGAGAAGAGTTTAATGATGTTAGACAACTTAATTAACTGTTTAATCGGTGGATTAATGCTCTGCTCTTGATCCAAATGAAAGTGGTTAATTTCAAGTAAACGGGATTGGGAGGTCAACGATGCCTTAAGAGTATGGTGACCTACACCACCAGTTAGTCCAGTTTTTGAAAAGAGAATAGAATGCTAATTGTTACATAAGTTTTCTTTCTCACAAGATGTACCTACTTTTTTGCACGACAATCTTAATTAAGTTCTAATCAAAACTCAACCTTCTCACGTGATCATTGATCAACAATTTAGTTCTCGAATACCTTACAATCTTCGCAGTATTTAACTCTTACACTCGCAAAAAAAATTACAAAAGCACTATAATAATAAAGGCAACAATAAAAATAAGAAAGAGATACAGCTAAACGTCAACCTTCGTTACTTCCTTCAAAGTATACAAAGGAATACTCTCTCAATCTCTATATCTGACAACACTCTCTTCTTGATTTTGAAAGCAAGGGTCAAATGAACGATTTATAGGTATCTCCAGATGACTAAGTTAGAATCTTAATAGAACTATACTAGCTAAGATCACAATTTAGCATATATTAATTATCCTTATCAGATTATATTAAACTAACAAATAGATGACATCATCATCTAATTTGGACTCTATCTAATAGGATTAAGCTACATCACATTAACAAGATAAAAGATTACATTATCTAGGAATGATTATTCATATCGACGAAGATCTCCTCTATCTTCAGATGATCCTTCCACACGATCTTTATCTCTTAAAGTTGATGCACATCTATTATGATATTATCCGTTACATCATCCAAGATCTCCTCATATTCGTTGATGAAGAGTCATTCAAGCCAATAGCACGTTGGTCCATCCAATGCTTATCCATGCCAACTCCAATAGCCATTCATCCACTTGAGCATACACTAAGTCCTTAGTCCATTAAGAACCTAACCTTAGCTAAGTCAGCTTGTATAAGGTCCGAAACTCTCCCAAAACTTACACCATGCTTGATCTACTTGCTAGGTAATCTTGGAACTCTCGCATATTCCCGTTATATGTGTGATCCAACTAACCTTCTACTCGAAATTCGTCTCAAGTCTTCTTTTGATCTCGCATCCGAATCTTACATCTCGTCGAAGATTTTCGAGAATGCGCACCAATGCATGTCAACGCTTGACATGGCTCATTTTCGTCCTTGCCTTGTTTAGTTGTTTTACATGTCAAACACTAGTCAAGGATTGTCAACACCTGCACGATCGCGCTGTCACGACTTAGGGGTCTAACACTAATCCTGTTCAACTTACTATAGTGTTATTCTTATTTTTCTTTTTCAAACAATCTAAGGATTAAAAACATTCAACGCTTCCAATTTCTTCACTGCATAGGTTGTTAACTAATATAATGTCATCAACAACTTGTAAGCTTGTAATTACTAGCTTATTTCCAATTTCTGTAACACATATCATAGGCTTTATTACATGTTCCGGATCATTCATGAAAGGGTTTTAAATGAAGGAAATGTGAAATATCTGATTTTAGTTCCATCTCGACTTCTAAAGCAATTTTCATAGCCAAAACGAGCTCCAATCTTTCGAGACCTTTACAGGAATCATTCACCGACAGGTGGTTAATGTCTTTCTATAGTTTTCTCAATATGTAAGCGTTCTTAACAAGTTAGAGAATCCGCATGCTTACGAATGATATGAATAATTGCAGGAGATCTTAACTTTTATATATAACTTTCATATCGGGCTTCCTCATCACAGGCTCGATATAGGTCTAGTCTACACTAATCAAGATCCATTGTCCTCCCAAACTTTGACTCGTTGATTTATATAATTTATATGGCCACTTTATTACCTTTATATAGATCAAATTACGTAACTTAACTGATAAGTTATTGAAAAAATTAAAAAATACAATTAAAGGTTGTCCAACTTTATAGGAAATGACAAAATTATCCAACATTATCCCCTTTGAACAATCATTAATTATAGCTTTGACTTAAGTTTGAAAATAGTTTGAAAACTTAGTTAAGTTACGCTACTGTATTGGTACCAAATTTAAAAATTAAAATAATTTGATCCAAAGATAATGAGAGTCCAATATTTCATCCTGCAAGACTTTCGATTTTGAAAAATATCAAACACGTGTCATGTGTGACATAGGTCAAATATAATCACGAATATCTAATACATTACTAATATAAATGAAAAAATGGAATGTGACAAACTAGGATGATACCTGTATAATCTAATATGTATCATCTTTATTTGTAAGTATCGATTTTTCCAACTTTATATTATACTGCATATGATAAACTATAACAGAGAAATTTATTTTCTCTCACCAAATGCTAAATAGCATTGGAGAAAACTTGTTTTCTCTAATACCGAATGCTAAACAACATTAGAGAAAACATATACATTCTCTAAGTGAATGCTAAACAACATTAGAGAAAACATATATATTCACTAACTGAATGCTAAACTGCATTAGAGAACCTTTATGAGATTAAACTTTATATCCCCCTATGTCATATCAAATTTATGGATATTCATACTAAAATGTATGTGTCTAAATGACATAGGCTCAAGGCCAATCTTTATATATGCCCAATGATCTTTAAAATGCTTAAGATCAACACAAATCTTAAGACTTTTGTATGTATTATGACTATACACAATAACAGTTATTACTGAGGATAAAAAAAATGATCATCTATATTAATAAATAATCATAATGTAATAATAAATCAAAATGTACAAACATCTAAGGAGCAAATACAACGATCCCTAACTATTACTATATGAGGACCACAATACGCCCATATTAGATACATTTTTAACAAACACTAGTGAGCGAAGTCCTTTAGTCAATGGATCAGCTAACATGTCCTTAATCCTGATATGTTCCACTTCGACGTCACCTTTCTGAATCAACTCCTTTATAGTCATGTATTTGACTTCTAAATGCTTAGAGCTTGTGATATTCTTATTATTGTTACTGAACAACACTGCAGCAAGATTATCACAATATGACCGAATGGGTTTAGCTACCAAATCTACCACAAACAACTCAAAAATTAAGTTTCTGAGCCAAATCTCCTGTATAACAGCTCCATAACATGCAACAAACTCTGCATAACACTCTTCTACAATATTGCACTATTTGCCAATATAAAAATTTATCCTGAAGTGGATTTGTGATCATTCGGACACATAGCAAAATCTGAGTCTGTATATCCTATGAGGTTTAAATCGTTGACTTTTCTATATGTCAACATATAATCCTTAATATCCTTTAGGTATCTCAACACTTGCTTAACTGCATTCCAATGATCTACACCTAGGTTAGCCAGATATTGACCCAGCAATCTAACAACAAATGCAATGTCTGGTCTACTGCACAGCTAGGCATACATCAAGCTACCAACCGTACTAGAATACGAAACATTCCTTATAGCCTCTCTCTCAACTTCATTCTTTGGACACTGTGCCAAAGATAATCTCTCACCATGAGAGATAGGTGCTATAATAGGTCTATAGTCAACCATATTAAACCTTTGTAACATCTGTTTAATGTATGCTCTTTGTGAGAGGTTCAATGAGTGTTGAGATTTGTCCCAGTAAATCTGTATAT
>JAOSBK010056061.1:0-16734 GCA_027568895.1 Erythroxylum shatona
GCTAGGGTTTCAATTGTGTTAACCTTCAAAAGAGATTTTGGAGTTGTTCAAGAAAGGAAAAAGGAAGAGGAAGAGAAAAGCTTCCCTTTGAGCTAAAGATCTCTTCATTTGGTGAAGAATCACAGTAAGACCATTTTAGATCTTTTGAATTTTTGGAAGGATTTTAGTCCATGGAGTTTAGAAAATGCTTGGGTTTAATCATTCTAGAATCAATTTTAGTGATTTTGCATTGTGATATTTTCTATTGGATTCTTATTGAATGAAACTTAGTTTGAATTAAGGAATTAAGAGAATCCTACCCAAGAGCAAGGAGAAAGATAACCTTGACTTGAATTTTTGCAAGCAAATTAGGCGGGTAATATATTTATGGTTATTGTGTAAATGGGCATGTTGCCTATGTGCATGTATATGCTAAAAATTGCTAAATTATGAATTACTATGATGTGTTTTATATTATGCATTGAAAGATGTATGACTTTTTGATATAATTGAATGGTGATTTTGATCAATGTTATGCCTTGAAATATGTTATGGCATTTTGTATAAATAGAAAGGAAAGAACATAAAAAGTATGAAAGCATTTCATTGTGATAAAATGATTTGAACATGATTATGTGCTTCTGTTTGAGCGAGAGTGGAACCATTCTGTTTTTCATTTGCACGTTGACAAGAGCCTTCTCCCAACTACCCGTTTGTGACATATGAGCTCCGAAATTGGACTCATTCTGTTTATGGGGTAAACTTTAGTTTCTCCATTCTGTTTCCATGGAACCATCGAGCCAATTGGTTGTGCATTGCATAATTGGACTGTTAAGTATAATGCATGTTTGAGGTTATGTTTTGATGGAACATTCAAATTATGAAATTCTTGAGCTTAAAGTGTGAATGATAGTATTGCTAAATGGGATACATATATGCATACCTTGGTATATTTGTATATATATGTGTGTGTCCGAATTGTATGACTTATTGCCAATGGCTATAAATATGTTAGCCACTGAGTTATGTAGCTCACCCCACGCATCCCTCCTTAGGTACAGAAAAAGAAGATTAGCGATCCTTGCAAGGCATGGAAACTCCAAGATAGTTAAAGACTTTTGAAATTAAGTTAGTTCAGGATTTTTGTATTTTGGAATCATTTTAAACATAAGCATTCAAATTGTATCATGTGTATTTTGTATTTTGTATTTGTATTAAGGCAAAGGTGTGGTTTTTGAAATGTAAAGATATTATGAAAACAAATATCGTGTTCTGTAATGGGCCCAAGTGATTACCGAAACTCTGATGTGTTCAATAATGTTTGCATCTTTGTGACTGAAATGGTTTTAAATAAATCAGGCCGATTTTAATTATTGATTTTTTTCTGCATATGAGTTAAATTATTTTAAAAAAATTTCACAATATGATTTGACTATTAATTGTCTCTGAATGCTGGGCTCTGGAAGCGGGGTCCAGCATGTTGAGTGTTTGTAATCAAGTATCGAATATGAATTGTGTATGGATGATTTTGTGTTGAAATTAAGGTATACTTGAAGAAGTTATCAACTTGAAATGATTAATTTGAATATGAATTATTTGAGACTTAGGGATGGGATATGTTATGGAAAAAGGATAGGAATTCAAAAATGAGAATTAGTTGTAAGTGATGAATCAATTGAGTAGAGGTTAGAGAGTTTAATGAAATAATTGGTAGTTGAATTGTTATGAAATGATGTTTCATTAGAGGAACTGAATATGGAAAAATTTAGAGTGAAAATGAGGTTAGGATATTTTAGAAACCATTGGAAATGCTCTTGAGCGAGTTTTGTCTAATTATCTCATCCATATATTTCTTAGCCAAAGCATTTAAAGAATCCGTCTGTCTAATTAGCAAGAAATGTGCTGACTTCGTCAACCTATCAACAATTACCCGGTATTGAGAAATAAGATTGTAAAGTTGGTTAAAGTCTTATGGAAGAACCATTCGACGGAGGAGGCAACATGGGAGCCTTTAGAAGCCATGAAGGAGAAGTATCCATACCTCTTCATGCACTCAGGTAAGAATTTCGAGGAAGAAATTCTTTTAGGGGGAGAGTTGTTGGGCCTCAAATTTTTTTATTGATTCTTATTTTTTGATTTAATTGTTTTATTATTTTTAGAGTTGAGTTTTTAAATTAGCAAGTATGAATGGGGTATTGAATCTCAACTATGTCCGTTAAATGGACATTAAGTTCGCTAACCGAACTTTCTCGAGTCTGGAAAGATTCTTATCCTTGTCCATGTCTGTTAAATGGACCTTCACAGGTCTGGAAAATGTCCTAGCCCCGTGTATGTTCGTTAGGAGGTGATTACACTTTCCGAAATTCATGATTTGGACTCTCTAGATGACAAAATCTGTGTTTGAGGTCTTCAGAAAAGTTGTAGATCTTGAAGTCCTCTTCGAAAGAATCCTAGAATGGAATTAATCTGACATCTACAAAAAAATTTATGCCTTTTCTTCCAAGATATGTTTGTTTATAGATGATTGACTTATCAATGTTTTTCCCAGAGATATTTAGGCTTGATTATGAACTTGAATGAGCTTAGTTGATGTTGGATTGAGCCATTAAGGTAAAGGAAGTGTATTGGATGTTAAGGAATGATTTAAAGGACATGCTAATTTGTTTTTAGATGAGTATTAAGGAAATGTACCCGAGATTGTCATTAAATATGCATTGTACATATTCCATATATATATGTGAATCAATGAGTACTTATACTTGTCCAAAGTGGTGATATGTATAAATGTGTATGTTTTGCATGATATAAAGGAACATATAGAGCACCATCATCCAAACGTTGCTAGGACTTCTAGGCAATAGCTTCTGGAGCAAATTATGAGTAACCTAGATGGTCTCACTCAATTAATTGTTTGTGTTAGATTACATTTTGAATTAGCTTATGAATGTGATTTGATTGTGTTGATTCCGGACAATGAAGGTTTGAGGCTTCTGATGCTTGAATGTGTTATTGAAGTGCTACTTGTGTGTGAATGTGAAGAAATAAGTGATTTCTCAACTAATTGTTGAATGTCGGACTAAGGTTCGAAGATAAATGTATTCTGAATGTGAATGTGAAAGCATGTGAATGATTGAGAATATGTTAATGTGAAGCATTCCAATACATGAATGTATGATAATATAAAGGCAGTTGTGATCGGAGTTGCTAGTATAAAGAGCTTAAAGCTCAGATAGTGATCAGAGCCACAAGCTCAGTTGTGAATGTACTTGATATCCACTAAGGGGTATGGGACATTATTTGATACAGCTAGGTATCCATGAGGGATATGGGCTAGTGAAAAGGCACTCAGTCATAACGACAATAATAAATGAAATTGAGTCTCATGTGCATTGCATTTATAACTGATATGTGTATTTTGTATGAATGAAATGTTCGATATGATTGTTTTGAAAGTGATATCTGATGCTTTATGCTAAAATGCAAAGATGTGAATTATATGTTACATGTGTTAATATGTTACATGAATTGTGTGAACCATTGATTATGGTTACCTCATTAAGTTCACAAAACTCATCAAAATTACAACGTTGATTTTTGAGGACCGAGACAAGACTTTAGCTACTGAGAGACTCTACAAGAAGCAATATTCTTGTATTTTTGGAAAGAAGAAATGACTCAAAGGTCGGTCAGTTGAGATTGGTGGATTAGATAGAATTTTTGTATAATTCCTTATATGTAGCATATTTTGTATTTAGTTTTGTCATTGTACATATTTGGATGATATTGTAAAGCCACAGTGTACATATTGTTTAAATAATGAAATGAGGAATTTGGCTTATAAAATATTGTCTTTCTTGATGGTGTCTTATAAGAGAATAAAGAATAATGATGCCATGTTTAAGCGAATGTTGTGAATGCTCTAGCGTTCCATTATCATGGGTTAGGTACTGGAATGTCCTCATGGTGTTCCGGTACATATCCTGTGGTAATGGGGCGCTACACTTTTCCTCTTTCTTATTTATTAATGTGACGAATAAGTTGTTGGTCCATTTTCCTATTTACACAATACCCTTCTCTTTTGTCTTGGCTAAAACGTTTACATTTTTAAGTGGCGTACGCTAATACGTTGTCCTTTCTTATCCTTGCTTCCTTTGAGAAGCTTTTCTTGCTTTATGCTTTTAAACGTTCCAAATCCAATATGTGTCTAAAATTAAAATAAATAACTCTTAATTAATGCAATTTAAACATTAAATGGACAACAATTTAGCAAATTATGTAACTAAAATCAATATAATATGTCCATTAACGTTAGCTAAGTCAGCATTATTGATAGGTAAAATCCCTTTTCTCATAACTTGGTAAATTCTTTGGTTGCTTTCCATTGTTCTTGTTTGTTGCTCAATTGTTAATTCCTTTGTGTTTAACTTCTGATTTAATTGGTTGAATTCAATTCTAATATTTACTTTTTATCAGTTTTATAGTTTTTTTTACTCTAGAGTTTAAGATTAGACTACTCTCCTTCCTTGTGGGATCAACACCTTTAATATTATGCTACGAATCGTGCACTTATGGAATATTAAGGGTTTATAAGATTAAAACTTATAGTCTAAAGCGTTTCACTATCTTTTGTGATTGTGATAACTAAGCATAAGAAGGAAAAAAAAAGTAGGAAGTTTAGGTAAAAAGTTGAAAACACATTGATTTGGACATCACAAGGCAGCGATGAAGAATCCAGAAAATTAGATATCAAAAAGAGATAAAAATAATGATCATAGAGGATATATATTATAGGGAGCAAAGGACTCTTGGAGATTTCAATGAGCCCTAGGTGGCAAAACCACCCAGATTTCTATTGGTCTAACATTGTAAGTACTCATATGGGACATCAAGACCTATTAGGATTTTAGTAAAATGAGTCCAGTTCATGGGATTCCAAATTGGAAAAAATCATAGATAAGCTAAGTGATATAGAAGAGAGCCAAAAGAGATTGGAAGAATAATTTGATCAAGTAATAAAAAATCATACCTCTTTTATTCACAACCTGGAGATTTAAGTGAGACAACTTTCACGTGAATTTTGTAAGATAAGTGTGGAAGACTCTCTGAGCAATATGGAATTACATCAACGAGAGCAATATAAGGTTATCATACTTATAAATGGGGAAGAGCAAGAAAAACTAGTCAGAAATCAAGCTAAACCCCATCTTGTAGAATACTAATAGATGAAGAAAGAGGATGAAGAAAAAAATGACAACCTATTATTCCCTATATCTTGGTATACCATGCTTAAACATCGAAAAAACTTGGGTAGATGTGCATGAAGAGAACCTCATCATTCAGATTAATGATGACCAAGTGACATTCAATATGAATGATGTAGTAAATAATCCAAAGGAGGCGATTCATTTAGAAAAATTATTGTGCTCGAATCTTTGAAGGAACGAGAGGACAAAGAACAGTTGACAACAAACATCAGGTTTGAAGAAGCTATGGAAGTCTTTGTTCAAGAAGCTAAAGAAGAAGAGGAGATGAGAGCCAATAAGGAAGAACCAAGAAGAGAACAACTCACCCTTTTACCTGACAAACTGCTGGATTCCAAAGAAGATTCAAGGATTTTTGTTATTCCCTTTTTTTAATAGTTTATTTGAAAAAAGGACATTACTGAGCTTAGTTGAATTTCATAATTTTATCAATATTGTCCTTTCGATCATTTTGCAATTTGTAGCTTACTTACAGGCTACAAAATTGATGTTGAATGAAAAGGGTGAAAGCAAACCGCTCATAATTGATCTCGACATGAGTTTCCAATGATGCAAGGTCAAGCTAATGACCATAAATTAGCACATTTGGTGTTAGGTAATTTTGAGTTTCATTCTTGGAGTAGTTTGAATTCAATAAAAATCCCTAAAGTATGGAGGATTATGCAGATTAGGGAAGATATGAAGGTGAGTTATGAGGTACATAGTGAAAATAATGTGTTAGGGAAGGACCTTTGAGGTTAAATGAGGAGAAAAGATGAAAAGTCAGCAAAGTGCAGGAAAGGCCACAATCACGATCGCAACCATCATCAGCAGGGTAAATCTATGCCATGCAACTTTTAGCTTAATGTTTTACCATTTTACCCTTCCTTCATATATATATTCATTTCTAACCTCATTTTTCATTCATTTTCATTTTAACTTAATCTCTCTAAGTTTAGAACCTCCAAATGCTCTCCCTTCTCTATAACCAACCTTCAAACTTCCACCTTCTTCCAACTTCCGCCTACTTGCAATCTATTATGCCACACATTAAGCAGTTAGTGAAGCCTAACCAATCATCGGGAAGAAATCAACTCTCGGGCCGTGGGTGAAGGAACATGATGGTAGATTTTAGAGCACCCTTCCTAATCTACTCAGAGGAGCAAGATATTGGACTCTAATCCCTTAGTGTTAAGCAGATAGTAGTCCTAAAATACTTTGATTTTGCAATGCTAGATAGGCTAGAATTGCGAGATAAGGTCGAGAATTTAGCAAAAAGAATTAAATGGAGCAAATTTATACACTTCCAATATCTTGTCTACTAGGATCTCACCCATGAATTCTTTACTTCCCTTCGGTTTGAAACCAGTAACCCTAAGGAAATGTGGTTTAGGTTGCAGGGACAACCTTATGAGTTGAACATTGAAATTATGTGTGATATTTGTAGTTTCACTGAATCTTCCATTGTGGATCAGGACGGTGACTTTCATGCTTCCCGATATTGGAATGAGCTCACTGGGATGGAGCAGTTTGATGCCAAGAATGCCCACAATAACATTATACGAAGCCATGAGCACTTTTTGTTACATAAATTCATGTGACAAATGGTCTTTGACAAATTAGAACCCAACAAGCTCAATGAAGGAACCTTTTTTGTTGTGGTGCATGGATCACAACATCTTTGGGTGCACCTTCACATATGTTGTGGATGCTATTATTGTGACTCTATGTAAGAGGAGCAATAATTTGGGTATAGGTTACTAGGTTTCTGCCATTGCTGATACTATGGTGTGGATTGTAGTGGTTTAACCATCCATTGCCTTAATTTTCTAAATCACCATCACTTGTGGCCTATTGAAATCCTAAAGTCCTATAACATGGAACTCCAGAACATTATCCAAAAATCTCATATGAAGATTAGGGCCAGTCAGGCGAGTTCTAGTGTAGCACCACCTCAGCAACCAGAAGAGGGCTCGACTCATGATGAGTCTGAAGAGGAAGAAGAAACAAAAGAACTTAGTTGGAAGAAGGTGCTCGATGTGATCTCTGCCAATACCCAAACATTTACATATACAATTGCGGAAAACTCTAGGATGATGAAGGAGATGGCCTGCATACAACAATATTAGAGCTTGGATATATGTCGGATTCATCGATACTTCAAAGCTCAAGGTGTACAACTGCCAACTCCAACACCATCCCCGTATCAATCATCATGATTCCATGTTCTAACCTATTTAGTTCCTGCTGTTGTTTTTGCTTTTCATATATTGTGATTGATTTCTCCTTTTTGTATGTCTCCTTCTCACATTGAGGACAATGTGTTGTTCAAGTGTGGGGAGGGTTGTGTGTTTTCCTTTGAGTGTGAATTTTGCATATTGTTATATTAGTGTGTTTAGGTTGCATTTTGTGAATTGTGTGAATGTATCTATGGATTAAATGGAACGAAATCGATTTAATTTTGAACATAATCTACTAGGTTATGAAGAGTCATTAGCTCGCGAAATTGGTGATCTGGGTTCTTTGGCTAAAATATACAAGTTAATTAGGATTCAATGTTAGTTTATCACCATACGATTGTCACATTCATTCATAATTTTAGGTCTTTCAACTAAGTAGCTTTGCTAGTATTTTTTCATGAAAACGAGTAGCTAAAGCAACAAGGTAGGCATTAATTAAAAAAAGATTTTTTGTAAAATTTAAATAAATAACTATTCCACTAGCCTTCGGGTTATGAATAGAGCTAGTAGCCAGTTGAGAACGTGATGTAGTCGAGTAACTGGATCGATATGCATCATAAATGTGTGCCTTCGCGTCAAAAAGCTATAATGACGTTCTAACTAAACAACTTACAAAAAACATGACTTAGTCGAGTAACTGAATCAACATTCATCACCAATGTTTACCTCCGTGTAAAAAGAATAGGTCTATGTCCACAAAAAGTAGAAAAAATGTTTTCCAATAAAACCTACCAAACTTGTAAGTAGCCTAACTTTTCATGAAAATGTACTTAGGATTAGTTACAAAGTTTGATTAACCAAATAATTATTAATGTGTGTGTACAATTGAAAGGGATGAATAAACTTGACATTTAAGTTTTGATTAATATGTATATTTAGTCCAGAGTTCTTAGACAAGGATTTTTGTGTTGTATGTTGTTTTATTTGCTTGAGGAAAAAAAGATGTTTAAGTGTGGGGATGTTGATCAGTGTAAATTGCATCATGTTTTAGGGCATAGTTTGATATGCATTTAGCTGTTAATTCAATCATTTAGTATGTGTTTAGGTTATAATTGTGTTAGTTTTTCAATTATTTGTGTTTTAAGTGTTTTATGGGTTTGTACAAGCTTTTGAGCTTAAATATTATGTTTTTAGGTACTTTGATGTGTTTGCTAGTGTTTCAAGGTTAATATCAAAGAACAGAGGAGTTTCGGAGGGAACCTGGGCTACAACATAGGCCCACGATCGTGGCCTCCATGCCACGATCATGACAGAGAGCTTACTCAAGGGCCACAATTGTGTCCAAATGTGGGGACGCTTCCAGACTCAAGTTTCGAGGGACTTTTCGAACCTCGAAAGAGAGAAAATCCTATAAGAAGAACATGTGATGAGAAAAAAGGGAAGTCTTCATTCAGCCACTTTTGGAAATGCTAAAGAGATAAAGAGTAAGAGGAAGAAGGAGGAAGAAGAAGTAGTCTCGATGTGCTTCCTGGATCACGAGGTTTTTAGACACTGCTGCCTTCCTAGATCATCCATTCTAAGTTTCTATTTACTTTTTGTTTCAATTTTATTCATGTATAAAGTTGGCATGGATTGTATGATGATAAATGGTAGAATGATGATGATTTTCTAACTCTCCTTCGGGATTTTGTTTTAATTTAATGTTATCCAAGTTGATTTTGTGTTATTTGAATTGTATATTGTGATTTGTTCCGTTTCTTGTGTAATTCGGTAATAAACTAGGAGAGTGAACTTAATAAAGAACGATTGGATCAGATTAATGAGAGTTAGGTGATTCAATAAAACTCGTAATTAATCATATTGGTAATTGTGCGAAGAGAGAACCCGTATGAGACTCGATAGTTTATTAGAGTGCTTTAGATCTAATTAGGTTGTGAGTCTTTTGTTTATGGAGAGACTACAAATTTCATAATCCAATTAAGGTTTATAAATTAGGGTTTAATCGTTGTAACTTGAAAGAAAGTAACCAACCCTAGGATCGTTTAGGACAGACACCCCATTAACATATAATCGACTACGTTAACATTAATGATACCTTTCTCATAACTTGTAAAATCTCTAGTTGATTTCCATTATGCTTTCTCATTGCTCAATTGTTAAGTCCTTCGTGTTTAACTTCTGATTTAATTGGTTGAATTCAATTCTCGTATTTACTTTATGTGGCATTGTTTTTTTTTCAGTTTTATAGTTTTTCTGGCCTTAGATTTTAGGATTAGACTACTCTCCTTCCTTGTGGGATCGACACCTTTAATACTACGCTAATAGCCGTGTGCTTGAAGAATATTAAGGGTTTACAAGATTAGAACTTACCCCGATCAGATGTTAAGACAAATGATCATATCACGGAGCTTATTGTGATTTGTAGGATCCTTTAAGATATTATGGAATCATTTCTAAAAAATCAGGTAAGTTATATGAAAGATTTCTGCAAGAAAGGAAGCATTTATCTTATGATTTTATTTCATTTGGAGAATTATTCCACTAGCAATAGAAGGAAATAAATCCAGTTTGAAAGGTCATCATCAAAATTATTAAGCGTTGAGCTAATAATTTCCCCTTTTTTGATGATGGCAATCAATAATAGATATATTTTCAAATTTTAAACAAGATTATGAGATATACCTATCAACTTTGTAATTTCTTACTGAATAGAAGGAGCCTATTCTTTATACCATATAGACTTCATAGCAAAAAATATCACAAATTCATCATATGCAAAGGATAGTCATGCAAGTATATCATCAATCTTCAGTAAAAATATATAGAATATCAAAAATAATTCTCCCCTTTTGTCATTATCAAAAAAATGCAGGGAAAAGAACTAAATAGTCAAAACAATATCATAAGTATGTAAGAATAAACTAGGCAAAAATATATCTTCCTCTTAACTCTTAGCTCCCCCCTGCATTAATGCTTTCCTCTTTCGAAGTTATTTTCAACAAGAAAGTTACTTAACCTCTCATGCCATGCTCGAGAAGACTGCACCTTACCACTTTCATCATAGAAATCTTCAAATTTTCTGTTATCAAATTCTCCTCCATGATTTCTCCAAATTGATGAAATGTCGTTACCTTTTTCAATATGAATTTTTCTACAAAACTCCATCTTTTCTTTTAATGTAGTTGAAATGTGATATTTCACCTATCATGTGTCTCGAACACCCACTATCAACTATCCATTGATTTTTCTTTTCTCTGTTTTGAAGTATATCTACAAAAAGTATTATCTCATTTTAATTACACAAATTTTTGGGTCCTTTTAAGTTAGTAGTTAGACCTTTCGGTCTCCAAACATACATTTGAGATCATTTCTTTATTCTACAAAATTTAAAAGAATGACTAATGTGACCAAGTTTACCAAAGTAGAAGTACAAGACAGATAAATGAGAGCTGCTATAATTTTGACTATAGCTACTGCTGGATTTGACGAAGAAGTTCTTATATAACCTGATATTATTGTTTTCATTGTATCCTATTCCAGCTGATAAAAAATGCATTTACCATTACCAAACAATGCAACAAGATTGTTCCTTCCATCAACAAAATTTGCCAAATCTTTTTCTAGATATAAGATCTTTCTAGCACTTTTCTCTTTTTCTTATTCTAAGGTGGAGACTTTTTCTTCTAACTGTCTCACCTTTTCACAATCAATTTTGAGCAACGTATTTTCCAACTTAGTCACTCTTTCTTCCATAACTTCCTTTTCAGGGACCTTTTTTCTTATAATCAACCTCAAGAGACATATTATTAGTTAACAAATTCTCATTCGTAGATTCTAATGATTTTATCTTACTCTTCGGAGATGCATCATTGCTCTTGGACTTCTCCACTTCTTTGAAATACTTCACTGACAACCTTTTGTATTGATCATACAATTCATTATATGCATTTTTCAATTCATCAAATTCAATATCTGAGTCAAAATAATATACTTCATCATCTCCTGATTTAGCCATAAGACAGACGTTGCTGACTTCTTCAGGCTCTTCTTCTTCAAAACTTTCAAAAACCTCATTTTACTAGCTACTTTTAATGTCATTCCTCTTCTGTAGGAGGATCATTTATCTTGCCTAAGCTCGATTTTATGGATCATCAAGTTTTCTCGTAGCCAGTCGAGTGAAATAGTGTTTAGATCCTTTGTAGTTTTTAGAGTTGTCACCTTAGGTCTCAATTTCTTTGGTAGGGACGTTAGAATCACTCATCATTTGGGATATATCTTTACCAAGTTCTTTAAGGCTGTGATGATGTTGTTAAACTGTCTGAATAATTCATCTATGGTTTCTCCCTATTTCATACCAATAGTTTCGTATTGATGAACTAAAAAGCTTATTTTATGTTTCTTTACATCATTCATTTCTTCAAAAGGTGACTTGAAGTTTATCCTACATTTCTTTTGCTATAGAACAGTGGGATATCTTTTTGTACTCTTCTAGAGATATTACATAGATGATATGTGTTTTGCTTTGGTGTTCAGCTTGCATTTCTTCTATCGGCATCAAACCACACTTCTACGTTGTCAATAGCAGGAGATGTAGCTCAAACTTTGATAGCTTGCCATATTTTGATATCCACCAATTAAAGATAGATGGTCATTCTCTCTTTCCAATAGGAGTAGTTGTTTTCATAGAATTAAGGAGACTTTGAGACGGATTATCCTATAAGGCTTCTTAAGTTGTTTGCCATAATCTATCACGTGTGGTGTTCCATCTACCTATTATATACATAGCACATCTTGTCGTTAAAGTCATGAATGTAATTCTATGTTGTTTTCACTTCACCATGTTTGACACCTTCTTATATATGACTAAAAATTCTAAGTTTATTTTCCTTTTTTCCCCCTATGTATGATTTTTATCTTAGTAAATAGCCTACATCATAATGTTATCGTTAAGCATTAATATCCCTAACATAGCTTCATGAATATACAAAATGAAACTTTTCTGTCGACTTATTTAAGAATTCCAATATTTAGCATGTTAAGTGATTAAAATTTTAGATAATTGTTGTGTAGAATTAACAGTGAGAGAATTTTATTAACATAGTTCAGTAATAAAAAGTGAAATTTTGAAATAAGACATGGAAAATGATGCGACAAAAATTGTCTTCCAGATATGCCTCAACAAAAACAAAATATGTCACTTTCTTTTGAATTGTGTAACATATGTGAATGCTACTAGGTTATGAATTCCTATTGATTCTTCTTTCATGCCATCAATTGTTATACAAATCAACTATACGGTTATGTAATTTTTAAGCATGGTTTTGGGACTCAAAGTTTGCACAACCTATGAAATATATAGATAATTATGTATGTATATTTATGTAGTTATCTATATATTTATCTATATATGCACAACAATGACTAAATCCCAAAGTATTTAACAGAAAAGGGACACAAGGAGGTGAAAAACAACCACATTAAGTCAAGAGGAGTTTATTCAATATATTGTAACGAAAACAACTATGTTTTGTTTATAGTTGAAGTGCCCATTTTCCCGATAGTCTTAATTATCCTTTGATGTCCTACCTTTTGTGCTGGTTGCTACCATTCAGTGATTTAGATTTCAATTCTATGGAGCAGAGAGGGAGATTATACTCTGGACGGTCAAAAGAGCACGTCAAAAAGGTCAATAGGTGACTTACTAATCTATTATAAACAACAGACACAGGATGGATTGGAAAGGATGATGTATATTCAATTAATGAGCTGAATATATATACACATGTATACAACAAAGTTCTAGTGAAAGCTCCTACAATATTGGAGAATCATATAATCTAATCTAAAGTAAAATAAACCTTAAAATAAGGAACTGAATAACAACACAATAGATGACATAGTTAACAATACATGCTACTATACCCCTTTAAGCTAGAGGGTATGAAACAACACCTACCTTGGACAGTCAGTGAATGAAAGAATCCTTGAGAAGTGGTTTAGTGAGAGTATCAGCGAGCTGGTCTCCACTAGAAATGTGAGTGACAACAAGTTATTGATCTTCAATCTACTATCGAACGTAATGGAAGTCAACAACAATATGCTTCATTTGACTGTTAATAGCAAGGTTATGACACAAGTAAGTTACGCCTAAATTGTCACAATAAATGATAAGTAGCTGGGGAATAATAACATAAAGCTCCTTGAGAAGATTTTAAACTTAAGTTGTTTCATCTGGCCACTGCTCCATATTCAGCTTCAGTAGAGGAACAAGCAATTGTTTTTTGTTTCTTTGAAAACCAACCGATAAGATTAAGACCAAGAAAT
The DNA here is from genome assembly GCA_027568895.1 of Erythroxylum shatona. NCBI lineage: Eukaryota > Viridiplantae > Streptophyta > Magnoliopsida > Malpighiales > Erythroxylaceae > Erythroxylum > Erythroxylum shatona. The sequence goes on from JAOSBK010056061.1 coordinate 13,724, forward strand.
AGAAGACTATCAGTAGTTAAGCTTTTATCAGTGAGGTCTCCTACCCAAGTGAGCATCTGAGTACATACATAGGTTGAGATTACTATTGTAAGCCAAACAGAGACCGTAATGAGATATGCCTTAAAATAACAGAGGATTCTTTTAATAGCCTTTCAGTGAGAGGCAGATGGAGCGTGCATGAATTAAGATAACTTGTTGATAAAAAATGAAGCATCTGGCCTTGTAAAAGACAAGTATTGTAACTTGTCAATCACTTTCCTATACTCAGTGGTGTCATATGAAGGAGTTCCATCGTTGAGCTAAAATTTTTAAGCAGAGCTTATGGGAGTTTGAACTCCCCTGCACTCATGCATGTTAAGATCTTGAAAAAGTTATAAAATATTTTTTTATGAAAGAACTACACTAATAACATCACGAAGAACCTTAACACCAAGAAAGTGTTAAAGATATAGATAAAATTGTATAAGATTATTATCCCTGTAAATTAGGGATATCGGGATCTTCCATAATTATCCCCTAATTTACAGGGATACATCGTGTGTAATTATCTCTATATAATAGGAGCCTGTATACTGTAAAATACACAACATAATCAATGAAATTACCGCTTCTTTGATCCAAGTGAAAGTAAGTCAATAGACCAAGATCTTTGAGTGAAAAATGAGATTCCAGGGAAGAAATAAACTGTTTTACCACTGCTGTATTATTGCCAGTTAAGAATCATCCACACAGACGAGAAGGTAGACAATGTCATTGAAGTGATGACGGATAAAAAGAGAAGGATTTGATTTTTATCTAATAAACCCTATAGAAAGAAGATGTGATGTTAACTCATTATAACAAGCATGAGGCACCTGCTTAAGTTCATAGATGGCCTTACGCAATCTATAAACATGTGTTGGGTAAGTAGAATCTTCAAATCTAGGTTGCTAATTTATAAAAACTTCTTCTTCAAAAGTGCCTTGTAGAAAGGCATTGTTAACATCCAACTGATTCAATACCCATATTCTGAATAGTAAGAGAAAGAACAACATGTATCGTTGTAGGCTTGACAACAAGACTAAAGGTGGAGTGATAATCGATTCTGGGACGTTGAGTAAATCCCTTGGCAATGAGTCTATCTTTGAATATATGTACCGAACCATCTGCTTTTCTTTTGATCCTATAAATCCACTTACAATCAACTATGTTGCTGTTAAAATTTCGAGGAACTAATTCCTGTGTTTGATTTCGAATTAACGCATCAAATTCAGCCTTCATGATCGTCCTCCACTCAGGGTGCTTTTGTGATTGCTTAAGAGTGTGGGGTGTTATGTTTTCAGTAACACGAGTGGGATAATCTAGTAGTTTCAAGGACAAAAAATATTGTTCTGGGACTTGGTAGTTGGACAGGTAGGTGTTGGCGGTGGTGGCGGGATGATTGTGGAATTTGGTTGTTGTGGGGAATTTGTAGCATTATGAACGAGTGGAGTAGGAGGGTGAACTTGAATTGGATGAGGTTGAGTTTTATTTTATTGATGGTATGTGATGAGAGGATGAGGTGGAGGTTCCTGAGAAGATTGTGGCAAAGTAGATGAAGAATAGAGTGAGTTACCTAGAATTGTGGGACTCGCTGGATTAGCGCTTGCAGAGACTGACTGATTCTATTGGCGGCTGGTGCGGGTTTGTCTGATGACGAGTGGTGATGGATGGGGAAATATGGCTATTGCTTCATTTACATTTGAAAAAGATGTAGAGATTTCATTGATTACTTCCAAACTGATAGTTGAAAACCAATTTTGAATATTTGAGAAAATTGTCGAAAGGGTAATCTGTTTGTTAAACAAGTAGCATGTTGACAAGAAAAAGACTAAAAGGATGAGGGTAGGGAAGCTTAGTGTTTTGTCAGTCTTAACAATTTGTCAATGACGGTGCTCGGCTAAAGCTGCTCTTTGAGGCATATGTGGAGGAGATATTAAATGTTGGATACCATTGGAAGTAAGATATGGATTAAGACTTTTATATTCTTCTCCACCATCACTATAAAGTGATAGAATTTTTGCGTTGAAAAAATCTTCCATTAAGGGATGAAATTTGTGGAAAATTCCCCAAACCTTAATTTTATGTTTAAGTGTGTAGAACCAAATGTATTTGGTGTATTGATTAATAAAAACACAGTAGTAGGGTTTCCTCTTAATAGAAAGAATAGGTGATGGGCCCAATCAATCACTGAATAATGTATTGAGTGGGGCATTACTATTTACAGACATACGATAGAATAGAAAATGATGAACTTTATTCGAATAACAAGAATTGCAAAAGTCAACTTAGTGTTGGAGGAAATTAGTAAAGAAATTTGCTTCATAATAAATTTAAAAAGTTGAGAATGGGGATGTCCAAGAAGTTTATGCCATGTACCATTACAAATTGTTGTAGTGACAAAATTGACAGTAGATTTGGGGGTGGTGAAATTATGTCATTCATAGAGTCCATCTTTATTAAGTATATATATTAAGGATGAGTTGGGATGGACGACCACGCAATCCATCCCACTCGTTCGTTTAATCTAACGGTTGGCTGCTTCTACATTAAATCTCGTCTCTTCATCACTCTCAAAGTTTCTACTCTCTCTCTCTCTCCTTCGTTTGGCTTCCTCTTCTTCTCCTCCTCCACGTTTGGGTGCCTCTGAATTAAATCCTTCCCTCACTCTCAAAGTTTCTACCATTACGCACTCACAATGCTCTCTCTTTCCGTCGGCTTCCTCTCCTTCTCCACGGTTGGTTTATCCTTATTATTCTCCTACGCTCCCTACATTATAAGTTTCGACAATGAAGGGTCAAGTTCCGAAGAAAAGAGGTCGCAAACCTAAGCCCAAGGAAGAAAAGGAACAACAGCAACAACAGAGTGCTGGCAAGGTGAAGGACAGAAAGAGGTCACAGCAACATTCCGTCGACGACAAGTACTCTCAGTGGAAAGCTCTTGTTCCTGTTCTCTATGACTGGCTCGCTAATCATAATCTTGTTTGGCCTTCT
>JAOSBK010056066.1:0-16731 GCA_027568895.1 Erythroxylum shatona
TTATGAATAATAATGATAATAAAAAATAATAAGAAAATAAATTTTGTATAATAATAATAATAATAGTAAGTAGAAAATTTATAACAATAATTAATAATAACAGTAATAGCAATAATTAATAATTATTATTATTATAAAATTTATAATAATAATTAATAATAATAATAATAATAATAATAACAATAACAATAATTAATAATAATAATAATAAAAGATAATTAATTTCATATAATAAAATTAATAAATACTAATAATAATAATAGATACAAAATTTATAATAATAATAATAAGATAATTAATTTTGTATAATAAAATTAATAAGAATAATAATATTATTAATAAAAAGAATAATAATAAGTAGAAAATTTATAACAATAATTAATAATAATAATAGCAATAATTAATAATAATAATAATAATAATGGTGATGATGATGGTGATGGTGATGATGATGATGATGAGAAGAAGAAGAAGAAGAAGAAGAAGGAGGAGGAGGAGGAGGAGGAGGAGAAGGAGAAGCAAAAGAAGAAGAAGAAGAAGGAGAAGAAGAAGGAGAAGAAGGAGAAGAAGAAGGAGAAGAAGGAGAAGGAGAAGGAGAAGAAGAAGAAGAAGGAGAAGGAGAAGAAGAAGGAGAAGCAGAAAAAGGAGAAGAAGGAAAAGAAGGAGAAGGAGAAGAAGAAGGAGGAGGAGGAGGAGGAGGAGGAGGAGAGGAGGAGGAGGAGGAAGAGACAAAGATGTAGAATTCATCACTTTTGGGGATAATGCCAAGTGTAAGATAATTCACATTGATAAAGTTGGTAAGAAAGATCACAAAATTACTGATAATGTACTTTAAGTTGATGGATTGAAGCATAACTTATTAAATGTGAGCCTACTACATGATAAAGGCTAAATTAAAGGGATATCATGCATTACATTTTTTAGGAAAAAGAGAAGGAAACATAAAAGCAATTGATGTTGATGATTTTTCTAGCCAACATATGAAGTGTCTAATGTTTATTAGAGAAAACACAAGAATTTGGAATAGGCGACTAAGGAATGCAAGTATAGGCCTCATTTCCAACCTCATCTCCAAACTACATATAAATAGGCTTCTAGAGGCCCAATTTCAAAAAGAATTGTATTCATTGTCAAATGAGAAAACAAACCAAAATCTCATTCAAAAGTAAAGAGTCAATAACTCCCACTAGACTTGTACAATTATTTTATATGGATTTATTTACAACAACTAAGGTTGCTCGTTTTGGTGGTAAATTTTTTGCTTTCATTATAATTAATGATAATTTTAGTAGATTTACTATGGTCTTATGCTTACCAACCAAAGATGAAGGATATAGGGTGTTTGTCAAATTTATGAAAAGGGTACAAAATGAAAATGAATGTTTTGTTGCCTTTATTAGGAGTGACTATAGTAAGGAATTTAAAAATTCAAGGTTTGAAAACTTTGTGAGGATTTAATAGGGAATTTAATAGGAAGAAATTACAATTGAAGAATCTATGCATGTCTTTTCTATGAAAGACTTTGAATAGATGAGATAGGTATATATAAAGTTTTAAAGTCATTAGCCTTTCTTATAATTAAAAGTGATCACTAACAAATCAATCATGAATATATTTTTAAACTAAGTGAGGGAAACATGAAGGATGAAAAACTCCATGAGATCGGAAATTCAAAGAAAAGTCATCCTCCAAATCAAATTTTACATGATTTTTAATAAGGGGTAATCATTGGACCTTGATTTAAATATTTTTATCATATTACCTCAACTTATTAAATTGAATATAAGATAATAAAAGAAGCCCTTAATGATGAAAGTTTGGTTCTTGCTATGAATGAGGAGTTTAATTAATTAGACTCCAAATCAAGAAAATGAAGGAAGGTATGTTTATGAATGAAGAAAATTACACTAAAGAACTATTCAACTACTTCAAAGTGGACCAAACCAAACCAAATAATTAAGGACATCTATTAGGAAGAATTAACCATCTTGATCTTCTAATTAATACAATCACAACGAAGAAGAGGCATTCAACAAGCACTTAATATGCATCAAACAATCTTTGCAACATCACAACCAAATTTCAAAACTCAACCTTCTAACACTAGCATTTCAATCTTAATTCTTCTTATCCATTCACAAGTTACTCAAACATACCAAACAAATCAAATAAACAAACAAAATTACTTACCAGAAAAATTAAATTGTTTGTAATATACCTTACAAAAATGTTAGCGGGGGGAGAAGAGGACGAGCTTCTGACGCCGACCACAACGCTGACAATAGACCAGAAAACAGGGGGAGAACTCACCGAAGGAGAGGAGATGACGCGAAAGGGAGGAGAAGAAAATCAAAGCAGACTCGACGGTGGCAGGGAGGGGGGGTAGAAGCAGCTACGGGTTTGTTTTAACCAAAACAAATCGACGTCGTTTAGTGTTAAACCAAATGACATTGTTTTGTTTAAGTTAATAGTGTTCAAACAAAAGGAGACAACAACTTATTGATTTATAATTTACCGATGAAATATCTTGTCACTAATATTCCATCGGTATTGTCAATTCTTCATTTCTCCGCAACCAATTACTGCCTTAGTTGCCAACGGTATTATTCTATCGCTTTTCTCAATGCATTTTCTGACAAACAAGTGAATACCATCAATAATTTACAACGGTTTGTTTACCGTCATTATTTTTCCATTGCCATTTCATTATTTTCTTGTAGTGATCTTATGTGTCACAAATTCTTCTTCTTAGAGATGCAAAAGATTATAACCTAAAAGTTTTCTAACAAGAAGAGAAAAAAGGAAAAGAAAATGATAAGCTGAACAACTTTTGACTTGGAAAACCCTAGTTTCTCATAAGCATATAACAGGTTTATAGTCTGCAAGTGGATTTTTGGTTAATGTATAGAGAATTTTCTTAAGAGATGATGTTGAAAGAAAAGAGAACATGGTAAATAGTGAAAATGAAGTGGGCCTTAAAGATTCAGTGTAATACTGGCGCATCTTTCCAGTGTTTGAGAAGATTATGAGGCCAATCTGTGCATCACAGAGGACTAAGAGTTCATGTGTCTTCTTCAAAAGGCCTTGTCTACGCTTTGAGAACGTTACTTACCTTATAGGCTGGTTTTCAATCCTCTTTATTGGTATCATTCCACGTCCATGATTATGAACAAGCCTTGATGTTGTAAAACTCTTCTACTTAGGGAATTATTATGCCAAATTTTCTAGTTTTTCTTGTCAAAGAACTCTAGGGATTAATTCCAAAAGACCACAAAAGGGCACTTATAGATTTCACTTTAGCTGTCAAATAAATGGAAAGTAGAGTAAGAGTTGAATTTCCCATCATAATGATGGGTTTCAAATAAAGGATTAAAAGGCATAAAACAAATAGGCAAATGGAAACTAAAGCTTCTGAAACCTAAAATGATATGTTAGTGTAATTTCTAAAGCCATTCTAGGCTTATGAGAGCGATAATAAAGAAAGAGATATCATTTTGTATACCTTAATTATTTATCTTCAATTCCTTGTAGAGTTGGAGCTAGAGTAAGAAGAGGTAATTCATTCTATAAGAAGACAACCTTATATATGTAAATTGTAACATCATGTTTTCTGGAACATGCTTAGGGTTTAACCCGAGATTAAGTATTGCATATACATGCATTAAATTAGAATTTATACATGAATTGATATTAGAACATATTACAAAGATAGCATATGCACTAAAATGGACTAGTAATTAAATGATAAATAGACCAATTATTGTGTGACATGTGGACTAATTATAATGAGACATATAGACTGATTAATTGGTGACATATGGAAACTTAAAGTGTGGATAAATGGAAACATATTAGGTTGATACATGTCATACATGCCTTAAGACAAATGCCTTGGCCAAATTAAGACACCTAACACTTAGTGAAGAAAGTTACAGCAAGGAAAATTATGCAATCTTCTCCTTTGTTCTTCATCTTCTCCATCGAAATTGCATCCATCTTCTTTTTGAATTATGGTTAAACCCTAGCTCAAATTACTACAGAAAATTTAGATTTTAATTCCTCATAAAATAGCCAAGAAATCGGTTCAAAGTGGTCTTCATATTGCTATCCAAAATCAACCTATTTTCACCTTGAGTTCATGATGAATAATGCATGAATGGAGGCTTAGTTAATCTGAAGTTTTGAGCTGAAATTGGAGGCTTAAAAATTAGGTAGCAAATATGATCTTTATGGTATCTTTATTAGTATGAGAATGATGTCTAAATTGGAATGAAATGTATGAGATGTTGATGATGAAGTGTTCTGGAAATATGTGGAATAAACTTGGATGTTTTATTCTTTTTTTATGAATGAAAACTACGGATATAGATTGATTTATGGATGAATTAGGCTTGGATTTGAAGTATAATGAAGGTGGATTTATGCTAAAGAAAGATGTTAATTTGATGTTCTTGAATTGGGAAAGAACTAGGACTATATGCATAATAATACAAAAGTTTCTGGTTTGATTTTTGATGCATGAAAGACTAGGATTTGTGAGCCGTTAATTGAATAATTTAAGTTTATATTAAATTAGAGACAATGGATATATTTTTCATGAAGGAATAAATTTTTAATTATGTCTTTAAGATTTTAAAATTTTGGCTTGAATTTGAGTTTTTGGATTTTGTCACTATCTGAGAATAGTCTGTAAAATTTTAGGTATAACTTGGAGAATAATGAACCAAATTGTATGAACTTTAGTTAGTTAGAAACTTAAGACATATGGAAAGATTTGTTTAAAAGAATGTATTGCCTAATTACTTAATTTTCCTTGTCAAAATAGCCATGAAAAATTGACCCTAAATATTGTTTTAAGAAAACTAGAATGATGCTTAATAAAAGGTAGTGCACGATCTCATGACAGAAAGGGAACATTAGAGTGTTGCACAATCGTGCAAAAACATGATTGTGACAGAGGAGGATCAATTGGAAGTGCACCATCGTGCACAAGCACGGTGAAGGTGCACTGCTGTTTGACAGCTTTGAACACTCTTCACTCTTTTGATCATAACTTCTTCTTCGAACCTTCGATTGACTTGAAATTTGAACCACAAAACCCTCACACATTGTCCTTCCTCTTCACCAAATTTCATTGTCATCTTAGGAAAAGATTGGTAATGATTGATTGATGATATTATAATAATCAAGTGTATTGAGCTATAAACCTTAATGCATAATTGAGTGATGAACTTAGAATAAAATTGTATTATTAAGGTATAAACCTAAGTTCAAATTAGACATATATGAGTTTTAAAGTATGAATTATATGAGTTTTGAAGTATGAATGATCATAAGATGTAAATAAAGTAAACATGCCCAGAATAGTCATTGGGCATGCATTGAACATGACATATGTATATATGTGCACAAATGAATAAGTATTTAATTGATCAACTTTGTAATGTGAATTATTTATGAATTGTATCATTTGAAGCTTAAGTTGGATGCCATTCGGACATTGTCGGACCATCCAGGTAATAGTATAAATTGGAGCGTACTGTGAGTCAACCTAGATGATCTTCCCAGGATTGATTTATTTTGTTTAACTTCCAATTATGGAACTGTTTATGATTTATTTGTGAATTCTGGACTTTAATGGCCCGAGGAGTTTGATATTTGAGAATGTATTAGAAGTGTTCTATTTGCATTTGAATTATAAATGATATCAGTATACTTAACAAAAGTTGAATACCGGACTTAGGTTCGATGAATATGAGATTTGTTCTGTGCATTATAAGTGAATGCTATACATGGCATATTCTATTATTTGATGTATTTCATAAAATGCATGTTTATATAAAGGCATTGTGATCAGAGTAGCCAGTCTAAAAGATCTTTAAACTCATAATTCTATATATAAAGCTTTGCTCCGTGATTTATGATTCTGACTAAGTCCAATGTGCCAACATCTGTATCTGTATCTGTATATGTATCTGAAAGGCGCTCGGTCACAACAAATAATAACAAATCTGGAGTCTCATATGCGTTTGAATTTGTATACTTATGAATATGAAACATATGATCATGAAATCTTTTCTGAAATTGTGATGATAAAATGATATGCCATTATAATGTGATTGATTGGGTTATTCATGTTCTTAAAGAATGTTTGTGAAATTGGTTGGTTGTGTGATGTTTGTGTATTTGACCTAAGTGAGATCATCAATGATGGTTCACTCGTTGAGTTCGCAAAACTCATCAAAAATTGCGACATGGCTTTTCAGGTATGAGACATGAGACCTAGTTCCTAAGATTATCTAGAGGAACATTTTAGATTAAGTTATAGCTCAAAGGTTTGTCGGTTGATATCAGAGGAGTTATAAACTGTATTTTATAGTTTCTTTGACATATAGAACTTTTGTATAAAGGATTGTAAATATTTGTTTCAATGACTACAATGTAAACTTTTGTTAATGAATGAAGTGAAGTGTTGAGGTTTTAAGTATTGTATATTCTTTATGATGCCATTTAAGATATTATGTTCACTCTAACATACCATTATAATAGGATATGTACTTGAATGTCCTCTGGATATTTGAGTATATACTCTGTAGTAGTGGGGTGTTACATGAATGTTATGCATATTGGAATATATTATCTATAAAGCTCAAAAGAATGTCAGAGAGAGACGATCTTGGCCAAGTGCTAGAATTGATCAATGGTTGAGGTTAAACGATACATTAGCTTCTATAGTGCATATTCCGTCACGGTTCCAAGAGAATAATGATATAGCATGAAATTTTCCCTATAGAAGAAGTTTTCTACTATTGTCATACATTGAAAGCTTGGACAAAAGTGTTGTTGTGTGAGTCTTAACAACTCTCTCTATGGTTGACCTACCAAGTTACATTAACTTTCCCTTTTTTGGAATGCTTTAACAATGGTTAGAAAAATGTGGTTCCCACAAAAAGAAACCAAATAAGATGGAGTTAGGTAAGAAACCCCACAAGAACTATTAGCATATGACAAAGAGCTACAGTCTTAGAAAAACTCGGAATGCATTTGTGAACCAAAAAACATCATTGAGAACTTTGGGAAACTAGCTAGACTTTGTAAAGTTGCTACAACAAAAATAGTTTTAGGCAACGGAATATTTGCAACAGTTTAAAAATGTCTTGCTAATACTTGATATAACGTAACAATTTTTAAAGTATTGCTTTTATTAATATGAAAGTACAATGATAATAATAATTTATTGCTACATATAAGAAATGGAAACAAAATTTAAAAAATGTTGCAATAAAATCTTATATATGCAACATTAGAATTGTTGCTATAGTTCCAATCACCTATTTACTAAAGTGTATTTATTAATGTTACATATTTATTTATATAGCTATTTACTAATGCATATTTAAAATATAAAACTTTTTATTTGCTAATGAATATTCATAATATTCCTTGCAAAATTAAATTACAAACAAACTTTTATTTAGTAAAATTAAAATATATGAGTCAATACTATGGGAGAAGTGTAAGACATGGAAGTGGACAGTCAGAAAGACTAGAGACTCTAAACCCTTCTTTTCTTTCTCTATTGTGTGTGGTGTGATTCCTAGCATCATTAGGTATTGTGTTACATTAGATTAATTTAAAGTATATCTTTGAATTTTTGTATAGCAAAGTTTATCATAACTAACAATAATTAAGTATTATAATTTTAATTATATTATTGTTACTATATATAACAATTTTATGCATTATTTGAGGGATAAAAATGTGAAATATAATATTATGCATAAAAAACTTTTAAAATTGCATAATATTATGCAATGAATGTTGATTAACACTTTTAAGTAGATCATTTTAAAAAAATAAAATTGATTGTATGGAAAAATAGTTAAGTATAGTAAGTTTGTTTGGAGAATAACCTTACTCCCTATATAAAAAATGTGACAAAACGACAACACAATGAGAAAATGAAGCAAATACACTTGACGACTCAATGAACTAAACAGAAAGCTTAACGACAGTGTTTGAAGAGGACAGTTAAACCCAAACATAAGCGTGAAACAACAACATAACACCCCTCTTCTACATTTCAATGCTTAAAGTTTTTCCCAATTAGGGTTGGGAGATTCAGAATCGATTGACGTTGCTACTTGTAACAATTTAGTCGTAGGTGATAAAATTCTATGTGGATGCATCTCACTTTGCTTAAGCTTCCTTTAATTAGTTGTTCCATATTAACACTTCTAACTTTCCCTTTGTTTTTCAGATGAAGTTGTTCAACGATGGGTTGTTGCCCATTTTGTTTTTTGACCTGCCTCTTTCTTGTGGCATTCATGTAGCTACATGAGACATTGAGAAATCCTCTATTCTTTGATAAAATGGAGCAAACGTTCATCTTGATCAAGCCCAATTAGGTCTAAAGATGCCTTGTATGCTTTGTTATTACCTTTCTCAAAATCTTGATTTTAATTTTTCATGTTTGATTCTTTCAACTACTGCTTGTTTTCTGGATACTTTCTGTCTTAGTCATTTGCTCTACTGTTGTGTACCTTCTGTTTGTAAAATGTCCGAACTCTTAGCTATGAATGATCTCAAATTATTGTAGGAAACACGAAAGCATTTTGGTAAAGATTCCTTGGCAAATGATTAGGTGGGTATTACATTTATCCTCAAGCTAATAGTACCTGTCATTTCCTTAGGAGTTCAAATAAAGTGATAGAGGAAGTTATGCAATCTGCTACAACCGAGAACCAAGAAGGTATAGCTTTATGTGCTGAAATCTTTGATGTGTGTTATGTCTATGTATATCAATCACCTTGTGCAAACTAGCTTGAAAATGATTATGTGGGTTCAAACAATTAGATAAAGATATCTCTCCAAACGTTCATCAAATCTGAGAGCTGATTAGAAAAGAAGGTTCTTTGTTCTTTAAAGTCAAGTGATGATGTACTACTATCACAAACCACTCAATTGGACATGTGTAAGCCACCAGCTTGGAGATAACTTATAACTCTAAGTTGTATATGCTATTTTTTTCTACTGATCACTTAACTTTGACAACCTTGTTTTAGGCTTGTGGTAGTCAATCTTTGCTGTAAAGGACTATTTGCACTAAAAATGGTTTGTCTTATCATTACCATGGTGGTGCGCATGATGAAAAATCTGTTGCACGTCATACTATATGTAAAACCCCAAACTTTTCTTTTCACATATCTATAAAATTTCATTTTGTGTGAATGATGTTTTTGGGTGAATGTAAAAATGTTATTTTCGCTAAAAAGTGAATTAGGAACCCAACCCTAAATGAAAAGTATTAAAGTCAAATGATCATGAAAAATATTAGAGTTGACTGGTATGGAAATGGACCAAAAATAAATTCAATCAGATGGATTTATGATAAATCAAGATTGACCTTGTTTTAAATTATTGTAGAGTAAATTTGAAGTATTCTTCGGCTTAAACATAAGTACATAAGAATCAGTCATAGTTACAGATACTTAAAGTAAATCGATCCAACTTATATGTTGATATATTTAGGTGTAACATGTTATTAAGTGGATATGAATTTTCTACAAAAGTTAGACAAATTTTTCTTAAGCCATTTAATTATTTTGAACAAGAAATAATACATGTACATGTGAATGGGTCTTAAGTGGTAGTTGTCATGTATATAAAGAAGTTCTTATTATTTTGGAACAAGAATGCATGAAAATCTTATGATGTCACGTTTATGAAGGAGTAGATGTGAGGGACATAAACTTCTTTACATGATAGACCAATTTATGGTGTGGACATGTGTCATTTTGGTGAGACAAAATCAGAACAACTTGTTATATGTGGGAGACAAGTATTGTCGTGGATGTTACAAGGGATTAAATGGCTTAATTAAACAAAGATGGTGAGGGACAAAACAATGGACAACTGTTGGAAGTTAAGCTTGCAATATGTGGACAACCCTCTTCAACATGTAACATGTAAAATAAAGATGATAGAAGCTGCTACACCTTTATTCCACAGAAACCTTAGCTCTCCTTTGGCCCAGAATTGCTGAAGAATAATTGAAGCTACTCCTCAAATATAAGTCTTCCAAGTTACTTCCTTTGGGAAATAAATTCAGCATGTTGTTTAAGCCTTCAACAATGGACAACACCTCTATCAACGCCAACTACATGCAGGGAAAAGACAGGCAGCACGTTACCATCTAATTTTAGGTATGTTAAACCACTCTTGTCCATCCTCTTTAGCTGGTGACGTAAATGCTTAAGTTGGAAACCTGAATTTCCTTATGAATTGCATGAATGTTTGAGCATGATTTGAAGAAAGTGGTAAGTTTTTCCTAACTATGTTTAGCGAAATTTTGTATTAGGATTCTCGATTTCCTTGAACAGTCATAATGTTTTGGCCATAAATTAGTCTACAGAACTCCAAATTAGGTTATTCCAACTATAAATGAAACCTAAGAAATATTACTAAAAATATCTAGAAGAGACCTAAACCTAATTCTAGTTATATGATATTGAAAATTGACATTGATTATGGTAACCTGATACTATCCCTGTATTGAAGTAGCTTGTGATATTTGGTATGTGTTTCATAATTTAGAAGGTGAAATTATATGAATTTTTATGATATGGAAACTAGAGACAAAGGGGAAATTTTTCTAGAAGACTTCCGAACTAATTTAAACGTTTGATATGTACAAATTAAGGAACAAATGGAGGCATGGTTAAATGAAGACAAAAACAGCATTGTTAATGGAGAGGAAAATAATTTGTATATCCATGTCTTATAAATGTTAATCAATGGGTATTAATTGGTAGCAAGTATATGCTAGTTATGTGGCTTAATGGTTGTTTAATGGTAGCATGTGTGATGTATATAGTTTAATGGTTCAAAGAAAGGAAAACAATAGGTATATACTATGTACGTTATTTAAATGGAAAGAAGACAATACGTATAAATCATGGAAGTTGTTCGATGATTGTTCAATGGTAAAGAAAACATAATTTTAATCTTACAAAATGCTAAGATTTTAGCTAAGCTCTTTGTCATAAAATTTGTAAAACATGGTGGTAAGTTATGGTTGTACTTGGCAAGTTTTATGAACCCTTCAAGGGTCTCCCTCATAGTTGAGTAAAGCTAAGTAAGACCATAAAGTTTTTTTGATCACCGTAGACTCGGGACTAATAAAGGAAAAGCATCGACCATGTGAGGGCAGTTTACAATAAATGACAAATAATGAGTTTACCTTTATATTGATTTTGTAAAGATAGTTTTTACCTTACTATGAAAAGTATGTTTATGAATAATTTCATTGGTATTACTATTTAAATTTAAAGGTTAATCTTCATGAGATTTACATATGCTTTGATTTAGCATTGAATTGAGTTTTGAATGCACTTGGAAACTAATTAGATGTATATGTGTTTTAAATTGGCATTGAATTGAAATTTGCATATGCTTTGAATTGGCATAGAAATGGATTTTGAATATTTTTTGAATGGGTATTAAAATGAGGTGCACTTATATATTAATTATGATTTAGCCTATGATACGTTGTTAGGTCTTTATACATGCGATTATATTAATCAGAGTACGTCCTAACATGTATGGCAGTGTTTGGAGGGCGTCTGTTACTAACATGGGTGGTGTTGTGTCTGTCAGTATGTCCTGCGAATCGCCCTCTGCACTTGTGGAGTATATATTTTGCTAGCACCATTACGAGTAAGTGATGCAGAACCAGCTTCGTAACCACTGATGTATATGTAGTGCTAGCATCATTATGGGTAAGCAATGCAGAACTAGCTTCATAACAATCGGTATATAGAGGTTAACTAGGCACCGGTAAGCAATGTAGAACCAACTCTGTGGCCTTACACCTAAAGGTACCATATGGCAAAGAAAATTAGTGAAAGGTTATGTTTTAAAAGAAAGTTCATGAAAGTATTGTTTGCCATCACCATTTACTTAACAAGAAAAGTGGAACTTGATCTCAGAAAAATATATATGTTTTGTTTTACATATGCATTGGTCCTATGAAAAGAAAAGAAAGTGTTTTCTAAGAATATTAATTATTACTTGAAAAGAAAAGAAATTGTTTTCTTTCATGGAAGTTAATGTTTGTATAAATGTTTTTCATTGGAAACCAATAATATTCATTGAGCTCGTTTAGCTCACCCTTTACTTTCTGTTTTTAACTAAAACCTCCTAGGTGTACGCTCAGGGGTTTCAGTATCAGGGACTCCACCTCACAAGTAGTCAACTTCGTTGAGTGCTGTTATGTAGGCATTTTTATTTTGCCTTGTACATATTTTTTAGAACTGTTGCATATCTTTAAACATATTTTGGAAAGTACATTTGTATAAAGAATGGATGTGTATAAAGGTTTTTAAATGGGATGCAAGATTTGTTTTAGCTTTTCAAAGTTTATTAATGTAACTATTTGAGATTGCATATGAGTAGATTCGAAATACACACTTTGGAGTTGAGAAATTGATGTTATAATAGAAATATTTTAAACTTTTATAGGGACTTTGAAATTTTTTTTGGATGTCAATATATAGTCGATGTGTTGTCGAAATTTTTATTAAACTGAAAAAAAAACTCCGCTATTTACATTTCTTATTGTGAATTGAAGTTTTTCCTTGACAAAGGCAATAGGCTTAGCTTTACGGGAACTTTCCATTCGTCTCAAATATCGATTAGAAAGTCATCATGGAGTACCGGGTAGGTCGCCTAGTCATTACAAGATAGGGGCCTGTCATTGTAAACCTATTAACATCTACAATGAAGGTTGATGCAAATCAGGCAGATCCCAAGTTTTGCTTCAAAATATTTCATCAGTGAAGTCTACACTTTGCAGGTGCTTTTATGACAATAATGTTGATTTTTGATACAGTTTAGAACTAGAATTTGGTCTTGGTGGAATGGCGCTTCAATAGTTATTAATTGTATTTGTTTGAAACACAGGCAGAGAATGTAGTGGACCAAATGGACTAGATTGAGAAGATAACCGGAGTCATTGCTTTGTTCTTGAGTTTTCATAATCTTGAACAATTAATTCTCCATGGTCTTTATTTTTTAGTATTTTAGATACTTCCAATAAATTGGTTGGATAATTCGGAATCATTTTTTAGCTTCTTTTTTCTGTATAACGATATACTTCCAAAGGACTTTAAGAAAGGTTACAGAGTCAACGTGAAGAAGCCTAACACTGACTTCAAATTCTACAAATGATGAAGAGTTGTTGAAGCATATGTAATTCTCCTTATAATTGTTAAGGATTGTAGAATTTGCTTTTTATATTTCGTAACAATAAAAGCAAATGTAATTTGTTTTTGGATTTTGAGCATATTAAATGTTGAATTTTACAAGTCCTATAGACTATATATTATATATAAATATAATTTTTTGATCTTTTACATTTGATAGTATGCACATAATTAAGACATACATTAATATCTAAATATTGTTCTTAATGTATATATGGATGTTACCTAAGTAATGACAACATTTTGCTTTTACATTAAATATTATTGATAACGAAATAATAAATTGTTGCTTTTATTTTTACAAATAGTTGCCTAAAAAAATTCACTTTGTTGCCTTATATATTTAACATTATTGCCTAAAAAAACTTAAAATGTTGTAATATCTATTTAACATTGTTATTATAATTTGAAACTAAAGTGTTACCTTAGTTAAAACTTAAAGCAACATTTTTTATTTTGTTGCCTAATCAACAAATTTTGTTGCGTTATACTTATTGCAGCATCACTTTTTGTAACGATATGAATTATGTTGCCTTAATAAAATGGCAACGACAATTGTACTTAGCTACACTTTTGTCTATTGCTTAAAGCATTTTGTGCCGTAGTGAGTGAGACTAATAATACACTTCAATGAGTTGTAAGCATGTTAATATCACACGCTTAAATCATCACTAACATTTAATTCCAAGAATTCATTTCAATCCTGCATATCATTTCATCTTACTAACTGCCTTTTGTCCTTTACCAAAACCTGCATAATCAGCAATCAAAAGAGTTCCAAGGATAGTTCACTCTTGCTAGAAGCTATTAGACATCTACTGAGAGATATTTATATCAATATTTTAAAAACTCGACCGGACATTGAACTGGTCAAAAAACTTTATGGTTTAGAGGTTCAACTAACATTAAACCACTATAAAACTGATATATAATAAGTAAGAATAAAATTATAAAAATAAGTAAAACTATAGTATAAAATAAAATACTTTATTTAAATAAAAAACATTAATAATGCCTATTAATATATAATAAACTAATTATAAATCTAATAATTTAAACTAAGATTAAATCTAACATAAATTTTAAAATCATAAAAATTGTATTTCTATATTATCATTTATTTAAAGACCTATAAAAGTTGAAATATGTTTAAAGAAAGTCACTCCAAGTTTATTCTAACTTCCTTTTTAATGTCCTTTAAATATGCTCTTTATAGTTTAAATGTTATTTGAACACATTCTTAAATTATTTTAAGAAAAAAAACTTATATATACTAATTAATAATTTAATTTATTAAACAAATTCATGATAAAAATAATAATTAATTTTTAACAATAATAATTTAACATTTTTCAATTAAAATATAAGGAGATAAATAAAGAAACTAAAATTTGACAAATATAATTTATTAGTGAAATTAAGTAAATTAAGTATTTTTAAAGATAAAAATAGTAATTCATTTTTAAAATAATAATTTGAAATAAAATTTTATTCAAAATATAAAGAGATAAATAAATATTATATTTTTAAAAATTATAATTTATTAATTAAATTGTGTTAAAGACTTTTAAAAAATTCATTGACAATTCTCAACTTTCCTGCATTGTATGAAATGTAAAAACTAAAAAGCTAAGGATCGACACAAACAACAATAAACATGGGCTACTGTGGGTGGCTTCACTAGATGGTTTTTAATAAACCGGCTAGTTTATTACTTAACCGATTTTTTTTTTATAAAGATTATAAATACAAACAAAAGTGAAAATCAGGCCAGTTAGTATTTATTCTTGTCAAACTGGCAAATCGGGTTCAGTTTTTAAATCATTGGTTTATATTAATCCTTTATTTTTGATTATATAAAACTTACCATACTTTTTTACTGCGGTTTCAATACCTATTAATTTCCTTTTTAAAATTCTTTACTTCCTTGTTTTATTTTACATTTTTTCCAGATAAAACATATTTTAGTTTAAATATTATTATTGATATGTTACAATTTTATCAGTAACGATGGTTAACTATTAAACAAATTAAAGATAAATTAATTTTATAAATAAAATTCTTAATTTATTCATATAATATTTATTAATAAAAGATTAATTATATTTTATTAAAAATAAATAAGTAAACATGTTATTTATAAACTAAAATTTAATTTTAAATATTATTCATAATTAAATATTAAACATACAAAAATTATTTATAAATAATTATTTAAAGATTTAAATTTTATGTATTTCAAGAATATTTTAAAATATATTTCTTAGTGCTAGAGATTATGATTCGATTGAGTACCTTTAAGGATTACAATTGTGATTTGATTATCTTTAAGGACTATAATTGTAACTTACCTTATATGAATAAGATAATCTAGTATATAAAGGAGAGTAAGAGTTATTGATTTCGGTAAGCTCTTCCTATCTTTTTTCTCAATTCATATCAAGGTATCAGAGCAGGTTTTCTAATCCTGCCTCTAATTCCTTTTTCCTTCATTCTCTCACAACTGAAAACCTATAGCCAAACCTTTCTGACAAAATTAAAACTAACCTTAACAATTTAACTCCAAAAACACCTCAAGCAACAATTGACGATCAAGTCATCAAAGAGTGTTCCACACGTCGTCGACAGCCATTGTTCAATGTTTTATTGACCTTATGGACTAAGTCGCACCAACTCCAGAAACTTGTTGGTGACATGTTTTCTCCTTTTAATTGTTCGAAACTTGATTTGTGTGTTTAATTATAGTTGGTGATGTGTTTTTCTAGCTTTAATTATTGAAAACTAGGTTTGTATGTTTAACCATTGTCATTTGTTTCATGGCAGTCGTATTTCATGATGGTTGCATTATAGTCATAGTCCCTCTTTCATTATTGCACAGTTTTTGATATTTGAAGTTCAATTTTTTGCACTATTATTCTTCACCTAATTCTCGTTAACGTCTTGCTGTATCAGTTGCATCATGAGTGACTCCAAAATCAAAAGTGTTGAAGGACAATAACCCATTATGGTTCAGTAAATCACAAATTGGAAATTGAATGAAATGAATAATGTTGCATGGGAGAAGGCGATCATTAGATATCTTAAAGGCCTATATGGGTATGAGCATCTCACAGATCCGACTTCTGATATTAAGTTATTAGGGTATAAGAAGTAGGAACAACGAGACAATCAAATAATGACAAGCCTTTGGAATGCCATGGAGCCAAATATTATTGACATGTATCATTATGTAAACTCTACAAGGAGTTATGTATGTAAACTCTACAAGGAGTTATGCGAGTATGTAAGACTTTTATTTTCTAGTAACGTTACTCGTATATATTATTTATCTATGAAATTGTTGAAGTGTGAGTAAGGAAAAAAGAACCACATCAAGTATTTTTTTTAGAAATAAAGAATCTATTTGTAAAATATTTAGTAACCCAGCTGATAACAACAAATAAGGATCAACTTCTTAAGGAAAGAG